>JYCQ01000190.1:0-150945 GCA_000931505.1 Hypoxylon sp. E7406B | reverse complement strand
GCTAATACTGTATATCAGACAGTGCATACAGTGTACAATTCAATACATAAATTGAATTGGCGCTTTGGCGGATTAAGTCACTTCGGCTGCCCTAAATACTTGCATTTTCGGACGTCGTGTAACAATAACAACCGAAGCCTTACCGCTAAAGATAGCACAGCATCGGGACGTGTAAGATCCGGCTTCAATTAGTATGCCCGAGTATTATTTAAAGAAACTTATCTGCAATTGACAGGCCACGGTCATCTTAGTACGCATAAGGCGGCCTGATTTCCGACCGGGAATCTGACTCGCGTGCAATCGGATATTCTCGAATTCGAGACAGGATATATTGGGATGCTATTCGCGTTAATCATGCATCATCGCACAGACGCGTCGTCAGCGCGGTCCAAAAGACAATACTTTATGAACTAATATTGGAAGGAGGTGGCAGGAGAATATTCTCCGAAATATTGGAAACATCGAAGTTTTCGTCGCGGCTAGTTCAGATAGGCATCGGTGGAATATATAGAGCATAGACCAAAACGGCGAAGGTTACATAATGTTCGAGCCCTCTTAATCATGCAGGTAAGCGCAGGTATACAGGCTGCTAGATCCACATTCTTCGACTCATGTGGTCTAAATTCTGTAGATACTACGCCTCATAGGCGGCAAATGAGACGTGAAATACTAATCTGCTGAATATAGTTGATGGGGTATCTCTTGCGCCCAAATACGCGCGGCATCATGATAAGGTTCAAGAAGGAGTAGTGGCTAACCTAGAGTATCCTCCTAGACATCAAGGCCTTGTCCAGTCGCCCGAAACTATCGCCACAATTGAGTATAGAACTGCAGTTAAGCTAGCTCTGAATAGTTAGATGGGTGATAGTAGATAACATACTAGACTGCCGGTGGAAGTCACTCCGTGACGAAACTTTCTTCAGCAAATCGTAGACGGATTCAGAGGATCAAGCTTGGGCGACAGATGTGACAAAACGCAATTCTTGAACGTGTTTGGTGGCCGCGAAAAGCAGCAYCCCTGCCACTAACCCCTGTCGTCGTGCGCTGATTGGCAGAGTGGTCAGGGGTCAAGTCGCCAAGCGCCGTGGGTTAAGCGCTTCGAAGATCTCAGCCACCAATGATGCAGCGAACCGATCTAAATAAAAGAGATCTTATTGCATGACTCCGACGTAAAGAGTTGTGGCATCCAATGGGGTTTCCAGGAAAGTACCGAGACCCCTGGGTTCTTAACTGCCAGTGATGCATAAAGCCTCTAAGCTAGCTAGGTACACGACTGTGTAAGTGCTACTCGACCTGGTTCATACCAACACCCGTCCATGCAGAACTTGTCACATCTTGGGGCCGGCCTCGTAGGAGGGTATCTCCAAGCGCCTCAACTCAATACCCCCACCAAGGAGCTACCTATTCATAAGCACCAAGAGTCCCCATGTGGCGTGATACAAATCCTGGTTTCCTTCCTTCTTTCGATACCATCCCGTATGGCTGGATGAGAATTGCTTAAAATATTCAGCGGCCGCCTACGTCGTCCCACGTCGTCCCACCAAGAACCAGAGTGCCGGCTCTCACTTTTAGATTCATTTCTTGTCGCTAGTGCAAGTCACTATGGCGACCTCTACTTCCGACTCATTTCCCCTGGCGACAGATCAGCCCTACACCGAAGGCGACGGCGGGCCCGGCTCGATCAGCTCCGGGGGCAGCATCGATGATTCAGCTGGAGCATCTGGGAGTAGCCCTGGAGCTGTTCAGATCTCGCACGGGGCCATAGTTGCAATAATAGTCGTTGTTGCTGTCGTATGCGTGCTTGGCAGTAAGTTATCTTGGCCCCCCTGGTTCGAGGTTTAGTGTATTGATAGTAAATAGTTGCTATGGCAGTACTCTTCTACCTGGCGAAGAAGAGAGAATGGAAGGTTAGAGAAAGTATTCGACGCTCGGCGAGGAAGGTAGTCACTGCTCTGACGCCTCGTCGCTCTGAATTCCCAAAATCAGTTAAGGATTCTCGTGGTCGTGTTCGCTTGGACGATGTACCGCCAACCCCTAAGCTCCGGCCAGAGGACGTCGAGAAAGGCCTTGCCAAAGCTAGTATTCGACAAAGCCCGGAAGGGAGAAACAAGAAGTGGACGAGAAAGTGAGTTATATGATTGGGGATCCGATTAATATGGGCGGGATGGAGCTAGGCTGAGAGTTGACACTGGTGTCTGCTCAGGGATTGCGATTAAATAGCTTCCTTCACGGTTGGAGTATGGAGTTTGAGGGAGCGAGGCCGACTGCCTTCCGAATATGTATCAACATCAATATCGCTAGTGTATCGTTGGGTATCAAAGCCGCCTGAAGACATTTGCGCTGGCACTCCTTCGTGAGTCTGACCGTCGATCTTTTGCCTGCGGCCTGGGAGCTTCCTCGTTCTTCTTCCTCCTTGACTCTGGGACAAACGTGMCCTGCCTCTCTCCAACTACGTCACCACTTCGGGCTTTGTTGATTCTGCCTGATTTTTGCGGCCTGGAGCCCAGAGATGTGTCTTTTGAAGACTGGCCACCTCCTTGGTTAGACGTTCTGATACGCATTACCATTTCCTTCGGCGCCTCCCTCCTAGGAGCTATTTCGTCGGCGCTCTCATCAGTATCGCTTACGTCTTCGTCACTCTGGTCTGAAAACTGTGGGCCTGGAATGGTAACCTTCGCGCCTGTTTCCGGATCAATTCTTGTGCTTGGGTTTAGTACCTGGAACTCGCGACTGGTCTCATCAATCTTGAACTCTTCATCTTCGAACAGTCGGGTGAATCGATCATCGCCGAGTACTCCAGCCTTCGTATCGACATTGGCTCTCTTCTCTTGACGCCTCAGTAGCTTGTCAACCAACTTCTGGTTGACCTTGACTTTCTTATTTCCACGGATGCGGCTGGCACGCTCCTTTTCGACCTTCTCCTTAACGCGCTTGGCACGTTCCTCCTCTATAGCGTATGGATTGGCGATCAACCGAGCCTGTTCATAAAGCTTAGAAGCCACGAAATATCCGTGCATGTAAGGACGCAATAAGTTTGTTTTGCCAATCAAATGCGCCAAGCTCAGTGACTTCAGTTCCGGTAACGTCAAGAACTTGAAGTTGTCATACTGATCCGTGCTGACCTCCTCAGCCATCTCTTCGACCATGTTATCAAGGAACGAGCACCAACGTGGCGCGGGTCCTAATTGCGGGATGAAGAAACTGTGTAGAGGTTTGCCCTCATTCGCTGTGAGAATCATTCCTGAGTTCTTGCACCATGTGACAAAGTTGATGTCAACCAAGGGCTCAACTGAGGTCCAGGTCTCACCGTCAAGTTCGTCCCAAATCTTGATCATCTGCTTATCGGCAGACAGTATTTTCTTCTCCTGTGAAGACGTGGTCATGTGGATGAGATTCTTGATTGGGAATCCAGGGCCGTGATCTTTTTGTAATAGTGGCTTCGGACTTCGAAGATCGAAAAGTTTGATGAGGCCATTCGACGTGCCCGTTGCTAATGAAAGGCCGGAAGGGTTAAAATCAAGAGCCGTGATTTCCCCTTCCTGACCGCCAAGGATGGCAACTCGAGACTTGGATCGCGAATCCCAGAATTCGACGGAACCGATTGAGGTGCCGAATGCCAATAAGTTATGGCTGTTCTCAGCAATCGCCGCCGTGTTGACACTGCCAACGCCGATGCTTCCTTGTAACCCAGTTTCAACGCCATCATCTGTTCCAACGTCGATTTGGTATGATTTCATAAACCTCCCAATTTCAAGGTTCATTCGAAAAACTTCGCCGTTACCGTCGGAATCCAAACCTACTGAAGGGACTAGGGCTTCGGTAGCATGACGATCGTAAATGAGGTCTCTTCCGTATCTGGGTAGGCGTAATTCATAATGACAACCGGCTGGGGTCTGTTACTCGTTAGTTAGCACGCAGAGCTAGACTTGGAATTATTGCACCCGGAAGACATCGGATCGTCTTACATGAAACTCGAGTTTTCTATCGCTCTGAAGGTGTAGTGACTTTGAATAATCGGTCGAGAGTAGAAGGAACGTCGTGTTAAGAGATTTTGTGTGTCTCGAATAGGATAAGGCAAGGTGAGGTAAGTAATGGACATGGAATTGTGGTTTGTCTGCTGAGTGTTAATATCGTATTTGAGTACCCCGAGAACGAGTTGTCGCAACATACATGTTCCTGTGGACATAATCCAGTCATTGTCCTCCGAAACTCTGACGCACTGACTGGCTTCCTCGAACTCGAAGTCTTGAAGGAGCTCTATCCTGTTCTGGTATTCGGGATCCGATTTCAAACTACGTTTCCGGCGGCGCGCCAACCTGTATAGGGATTTCCAATTAGCTTGCATTCGATCGGAGAGGAACTAGGCCGCCTTACCAGTCTGGAAGAGGGCGCGCAGTGTTTGCGCCGGCTATTGTGTACACGGACACATCTCCTTGATTTGTGACCTTCATGGCGACAACAGCTGTCGTGGAAGAGTCTCTAATCAGGGGAGAAAGGCGAGGCAAGATGCGACAGAGCAGCAGAAGAAAAAAAATGTAAATGCGAAGCTGCAGTATAAGCGCAGAGGGGCGATAAGTAAAGTTTTAGTGGAGACACTAGATCGATAAGACAGACCCGGCCTCTTACATAAAACTTGCAGGAGCTCGAGACCCCTAGTCGGCGTTCTCGAATCCGGGTTCCGCTTTGGGATCCACCGTTAGATCGTGTCCAATAAGATCGGTTCAAGCAACCACAGTGATCCTAGCGGTCCCAGCTGCCCGCGTGCCCGGTGCTGGAAATAGTCCATCACGCCTCGTTGGAGTTTGCGGGAGAACTTCGAAGCTTCCTCAGCCCTTCTGCAACTCTTCCTACAACAAGGCATCCTCCTGGCCATGACCACGACCACACACGACTGGGCCACTGCTGCGACCGACTTTATGACCTACTAATCCGTAATCATTTTTGTAAACACATTCTCCGACCAATATCGACGACGACGAAAGGTCCATGGCTCGGTAATCGTCTAGACGTCCGCCTATTGCCTCCTTCGCGCCTCGAGCTTCGCATTGCCTTTTCTCGGCGCAGGCACAGCGGAGATGGAGTTCGGCATGTGCTCGAGACCTCAGAGATTGAAATCAACATATAAAACCCTCATCAGTCACGATATCCTGTTCTTGCGTTAGCCAGCGCTTTGCTTAAAGGCACATTGTGCCACCTCTTGCATGGGAACGACTGTCGCATCGGAATGATTGATACGATTTACGATATGGACACTGGTGAATATGAGACTAATGCGTTGGTAATTGTCAGTTGATCGCATTAATGCTTGTTGATATCGATGCGCGCACATGTACTAACTATTACCAACTCTTGATATAGAATAATATATCGTCTGTCAACTTCGCTTTCTACGACCCTGTCTCTCCGACCCTTGCATCCTTCGGTTCTAATGCGCTCGAACTCGAGACTGCGCTCAGGAGGGATGGATTCCTAGCCCATTTCGATACCGTGAGACGGGGGGTGTGGTGTTTCCGCCTATCGCAGAAGGATAGGCAMCCAGCCACACCGGCGTTTCCGAAGTCCATCGGTAGTGCTGGCTTCATCTTTTCCTTAGCTGAAGAAGGCCTTTTCGAGTCAGCCGCGCTGGTAAAGAATCGCCAACTTGGGCCAAATGCAGGCAATACCCCGGCCAGTTCTTCCTCGTCCAGTGCGTCGACAGGCCTCGATTCGGCTTATAGGAGTGCACAGTCAGCCACTCTACCATCGGCTCAGTCTTTCCCCGCCATCGGTGAGCAGGAGTCTAAGACGGTCTCGTCTGCTGATTCTAAAGTCGCTTCTTCGACCCCAATAAAAGATGTATACGAGCACTTCATCTCTGCTGCACTGTCGGCAATCTCTTCGGGCTTTTGCGCCAATACGGGTGCCATCCCGTTGAGTTCTCGAACCTTGCTCCTTTCTAGGACTTCTCATAATTGCATTAATGTACCCGGTATCCTCGCTTCTCTTCGCATATATCTCACAACAACGGGTAGTCTTGTCATATCTTTTGCCCTTTCTCCAGCAGAAGGCATCATCAACCTATCTGAAAACCTTGGACATCCCCTACCATCACTGGGTGTTACAGTATTAGCTGCGCCACTAGGCATGTTTGCTACTTGCCACCCCATTTCCATATCCGACACGACCGCCACCGAAGGCAGCTTTGGACAATCGCCAGATACTCAGGTTATGAGAGTGCGGTCCGAGAGAGATAACGGCCCTTGGCGGAATATATGCTCCAAATTCCTTCAAGCCCGCAATATTCCATCTTCGTTTTGTGAATCTCAAAGTTGGATTGGCCTTCAACGAATGCGACGGAAGCCAACAGAGCAGAACGTTGATGGAAAACGGACTCCAATAGTAGGCGCCCCAAGCATATCATGGCCTGTCAACCTCTGCTTTTGTAAGATGTTCTCGCGACTAGCAATTGGAGATGACGGGGAAGACCAGTCGGTGTCTCAGCCTGACCGGAACTTCGACGCCTTGAAGGTTGCGAAACAATGGTTTCTAGGTGCAGGGGAGCGAGATGAGACCCTGGCAAAGAACAAAAAAGAAAGAGATGCTGCGGTGGCCCGTGAGGCCTCACTGGCAGATGGCCAGGCACAGCATACTAGTGCGCTATCTCCATTAGCTTTACAACGATCCGGCAATGCCAGTGCGCCGCCAGGAGGCCTATATCCCACGCCTCCAGATGGCGTCCAGAATATAATAGGTGCAACTCCATCTATGGATGGTACAGCGTCTAGCCCAGGGAACAACGTGACTACGGCGGCGACAGTTGACGTTGATGGTGCTCGCAACGTATCATCATACGGAGATAATTGGGAAAATACCGAGGCGAAACGTGAACGTATTGGCAGCTCATTTGAATCCGAGAATCTCTTTGGCGAGCTCGGCCCGGATATGTTTGGTGATACTGACATCACCGAGGCTGATTTTAATTTCTTTGACGAACAGCCGGGCGATATGGGTCTGAGCTCTCTTGACCTCCCTGGTCTCCCGAGCACAGATTCGAACCTTGATCTTACGGTCAGCCTTCCCGCAACACAAGAGCCACAGATTAAATCAGATCCTCCGGATATTCACTTAACTGACGTAATCACGTCACCAACATTTACAAAACCTGAGCTTAGGCATGCACGAAGCTCACTGGAGGAATCACGGCGTCAAGCCGGACCAGGAGCCAACAAATCCCACTCCGCGGGAATGAAACGGCCCGCCAGCCCGTTTAATCCAGACACGGTTTTCAAGAGGATTAAGGCATCTATTGATAACCGTATAGCCGTCCAGAGGAACTCACGTGTAAACGATTCTACCCACAGCAGCGTTTTCGACAAAGTGGATTTCGGGCCTTGCCTATCAGTAGTGAATAGCAAATATGAAGGGAGTGGAAGGTTCGAATACTCTCTTGAGAAACCGGGAGAGGCTAAGCCTTGTCCAGATGAGCCGCCAACTACAGATTACCTTCGGCGTCATGTAAAGGGCCGAAAAGGCTTGAAGGAGCTCCCTGCCAAAGTTGGATCACTTTTGGTTCAAGCTTCCAGTCTCCAAGTCCCTCCATCGACTGGAGCAAGCCCCTCGAACATGCCCTCGAATATCGAGGAAGCTCACTCAGACGCTGATGAGATAAGTCTCGTATCAGACCAAGATGACTCGAGCTACGAAAGCGATGAGCCGTTGTCTCCCGTGAAGTCTTTGAGCATGAGACGACGGCTAGTTGATGATGATGGAGAATCGCTTGCGACGTCGTTCAGGGAACTAGAATCTGTGGATGCAAGCTCGCCACATCTGTCGCTTGAGCTACCTCAGACTTGCAAATCCGAGGTGGATCTTCCACTTACAAAATACTTTGCTGATCCGGAGCCGCCCTTGTTTCAATATTCACTGCCAGATGAGCAGCTCATAATGGCTGCACAGATCCTTACTGACCAGTTCTCAACTTGTACGCTTTTTGTCAACGCGACGTCTCAGCCATTAGAATCCAAAGTTGACCGGCGTCGTCAGCTTACTGGACTCACACGCAGATCAATCCAAGACATTAAGTCTAGTCTTCCTCCGTGTCTTGCAATCGCCAGCGAGTATCAACTTCGTCCCTTCATTGAACTTCAAGATGTGCCACTGCTCGGCCAGCCTACGAGAATGCAGCCCAGACCACCCGGCGCGGATCAGATGAGGCCGAGCAACTTATTCCAGATACCATCGCCACATTTTGAACTACGACGATATGAATCTAAATTGTCTGTCTTACCATCCGCTGTCGCGTTTTGGGAGAGTCTTGGTCTCAGTCCATCCCCAGGGAACAAAGACATCAACGCTATTTGCATTTTCCCGGATTATGAAGGCCTTGTAGACGATATGCTTGTATTCACAGATAGAATGCGTAGCATTTACGAGTCACTGAAACTCGGTTCGTTCAACCGTCTACCGACAACGTCCGGTGTTGAGAATGGCATGTTTCCTTTTGCCGTCGAGAAGGATCCAGTTCCGTTCAGCAAATCGTCGCCTTTCCTACGGCCCTCACTTGCAAGTTGTGCCTCTAAGGTCTGCCAAGTATTAGCATCCACGACGACAGAAGAGATAAATTTCGTCGTCTTCTTCGTCTATTCGCCAGATGCCACCGGGTCAATAGTTGAATGCTGTGCTGTCTTTAACCAGATCTTCGAAGGTTATAAGAGATTATTATCTAGCAAAAAGCTTCCAATTGCCAATGACTTAGCTCTACAACTAATACCCCAGGATTTTGTGGCATCTTCGAGCTCTGTCGCCATGCCGTCCCCATTTGAATTTTCTAGATTAGCTATGGAGACGTACGATAGGTGCACTCAATTCGGTGGCACAGCGCCATCMCCAGCCATAATGCTTGAGCAACCTCCACCGCGAATAATCGATTTCAAACTAACAACAAATCCATCTGCGTCCCTTTTACATGAGAACACATGCCTCCACATCGCTTATGCACAGAGCATAGATGGAAGATGGATTACTGCGGCTTGGACAGATAATAGGGGCAGCCAACAAATGACAGCATCATACTGTCTTGGGAGAAAGGGGAAGGGTCTTTCAAGACCGCTCGTAGACGTTGCAAGAGAGATTTGGGCATCAACTCGCGATTTCATCTCCGCTTGGAAAGTGCACTGGCGAATTATCATCGCAAAATGTGGCACAATGGAGCAGTCTGAGATAGAACTCTGGTCTGGTCTCGCCCAGGCAGAGTCGAAAGCGTCGATCAGTTTGACTCTCATTGCGGTGGATACCGATCCATCTATGCAACTGCTTCCCCTAGCAGTCAAAGTGTCCAGCAACGCCCTATCTGTATTCTATACGACGCCAGTTTCGACACCTCAGGGGTCCATGGTGTCACCCGAACAGAGCGGCAATCCGCCTACTCCTTTGCGGGAGAATGTGGGGACCAGCGCACCTACACCGGGAGCTGATAACAACCCCGAATCCGATGGTGACGCTACATTGACGGAACTCACAGATCAAACGTGGGGTGCTGTCCTATCACATAGATTGAACAACTCGACCTCTCTGATGGAGCTCAACCCCGCGCTTATCAGCGGCTATTTAGTGAAACGTGGCGGATCACGAGTCGAGGATCCCCCAGTGGTGATGGAGGTCAGCATCGTCTACAATGAAGGCAACCCCAGAGCTTACGAATCACTTTTGAGAGAGATGCTCACCTATTACCGAGGCCTGGGCACATTGGCCAGGGCCCGTGGTATGGTCGACAAAGAGACCGATATTCGGCCATGGCATATTGCAGCCGCCGAGAAAGCAGTGAAAGCCTTGTACATGTTAATGTAAAGGGGGGGTTGTTCGGAGGTATGGAAGCTAACGCATCTAGAAGTCATTATACTAGAGCTTCAAGTAGCATATTGTCGTTAGCGTTATAATAAGATATCAATTTCATGTTTCAATCTCATCTCGAACCTCAATCTACTCAGAATGTCGGTAAATCATAGCTTACAAACATGTATGAATCCGAGCTCGATATTCTAGATCAAGTCGGTATCTGCTATTCATAACATTGTTACTAGATCAGATCGCAGAAAGTAAACGGCATATCACGGCGTTGTCCGTTGGGGCTGCCGGTTTGTGTCATTCGATGAGAAGCTCGGAGACAAATGCTGGTTATGGCAGTGCATGCGCAGATTATCATAGGCAAACCATGTCCGCCCTGTCGTGTTTGTCACAAATCTCGATCCCGAGTCTTCCGTGTGCAATGTAACTTGACTTGCAGGAGGCTTGCTGCTGTTGAGTCGTTGGTGCGGAGATTGCAGCAAGTGGTTACCAGAGGGCTTGGCAACTAAACACGACAATGAGATCTCCCACAGGAATTCCTTAAAACATGGAGTCTTCGGCGGTAACGGGCGTCGTGGGTGGTACAGAATGCCACATTTGCAGCGATCATGGCCTTCTACTTAGGTTAGGCCGATATAAAGTCTCTGAATGGCCGGAGAACGCCAGTGTTATCCGTCACTTCGCAGCTCGCACCGCAAGAGCAGACTATCTTGGATCCAACAAAAGCCCCTTACTCGCTTCTTGACATCACATCATTGCTTTCCATTCTTAGTTGGTTCAACGGAGTCACCTTAGCATTAGGAGAACTTGACAATTCTCACCACCGTTACAGTCTGTAACCCCTTTTCATATTGAATACACGTTCACGCCCAAAGGGCCGTCCAAAATTCAGATTAGAACTTCTGTCACAATGCCATCATCTTCAGCGAAGACCCAGGTCGTGGAGACCTTTGACTTAATCATCGTCGGGGCTGGAGTATCTGGAATCAATAGTGCTTATCGAGTTCAAACTGAATTCCCACATGCGAAGTTCGCCATCTTCGAAAATCGAGAAGATATCGGCGGGACATGGGATCTGTTCAAATATCCAGGCGTCCGGTCTGATTCCGACTTGCACACATATAGCTTCCCCTGGCACCCTTGGCGTCATTCCAATCCAATTGTAGAGGGACCTTTAATCGTCCAGTACCTAAAGGAGTGCGTGCTTCAGTATGGAATCGATCGCTACATCCGATTCAAGCACAAAGTACTTTCCATGAATTGGTCATCTAAAGAGCAACAATGGACTTTGCTCGTTGAACACGACGGTCTCGTAAATGAGTATAAGTCGCGCTTCGTCGTCTTGGGGACCGGCTACTATGACTACGAGACCCCGCGGGAGACCACAATCCCTGGCATTGAGAATTTTAAAGGCAAAGTGATCCATCCTCAATTCTGGCCTGAAGAGTTCGACTACACTGGTCAAAAGATGGCCCTCATTGGCAGCGGAGCTACTGCTGTTACGCTTCTACCCAATCTAGTCAAGACAGCCGGCAAGGTCACTATGGTGCAGAGAAGCCCCTCTTACATACTATCTATAAATAACAATGGACCGGTGCCATCCTGGATGCGCAGATACCTCCGCCTGTGGTATGCGACGATGTTATATGTAAATGCACTGGCTTGCCACTATTTTCCTACATATATGAGGAACAATCTTCTCAAAGCCGCCATCCGCCAGTTACCCGCATCCGTCGACATCGATCCGCACTTCTCGCCCAGATACAAGCCTTGGGACCAACGCCTCTGTCTCTCGCCGGATGGTGATTTTTACGAGGCTTTCCACGATCCAAGAACCAGTGTCGTTACAGGGCAGATCAAACAAGTCACTGAGCACGCTATCGAGATGGAGGACGGCCAAATCATTGATACCGACGTTATCGTAACGGCAACCGGGCTTAAAATGATGCTGGGCGGCAAGATCGATATGAGCGTGGATGGCGAAAAGGTAGAATGGAAGGACAGGACCGTTTGGAACGGCTGTATGCTCTCAGGCGTCCCCAACATGTTCTTCGTCATGGGCTACACCACCGTATCATGGACCTTAGGTGCCGAGGAAACAGCGTCTATCATGGTCCGTCTCCTGAAGTTCATGGGGGCACGTGGTGCCAAGAGCGCGACTCCGCGTGTCCCGAAGGACGCGAATCTTGGCTATGAGAAATTATGGGATCTATCCTCTACGTATTCTCTTGAAGCGGAAGCTCAACTACCGAAATGTGGCAAAGTCGGGCCATGGAAACCAAGGAGCAATCTCCCTACCGACTACATGCGTGCGCGGTGGGGAGACATTACGACGGGCTTGCATTTCTCGAGTTGATCGATCACACTGCCTAAATCTCTAAGTCTACCTATTTTTCATCATTCGAATAGGCCTTCCAGCCGACCAGTCTTTTCCGGGCTGCTATTCAAAGTCGAATTTTTTTTCTCCTCACGTCGATAATCACCACTTAATCTGAACCTCTACTTCGGAATTAATATTCTATGAAATTTGATCGTATTTCTATTTAACTAGCAAATACATATGGGGTATAATAATGAAAGGGTCGTAAATGGAAAAGGGAATTCAAGGGTGGTATTAGTATAGTAGTATAGGTTTTAGTACTGAATAAGCAACTCATAATTCTGTTTCTCAAGAACTAGTCATCGACTTGTATGGGGTAGCCGTGATTTAGTGCGCATCGCGGATGATCCGGAGCGAAGCTGAGGAGTTAGGAGGCGGACTGGAGCGGACTGGAGCGGACCGTGAGCGGCATTCTATATCCTCCCCTCACTCAAGTAGTCCGCTCGAGGATCTAACCTAAGTGATGCGGTCAAACCTATTGCAGTGACAATGAGTCACCGGCGACGTACAATGCTTTCGGTTTACGAAAACGTGCTAGCGAGCCAGGTAGAATGGATTGCGTATTAAGAATCGGTTTAGCATAAATATGAGCCCCTAACCTCAAGTTTCACCACATCAATCGTACAACCTTAAGCACATCCAGACATTAAGTTACAGTTGAATCTTTACTAGGACAAAATGCCTCAGCTTGTTTGGCTCATCACGGGTTGTTCTTCCGGATTTGGAGAGCTATTAACACATCAGGCCCTATCTCGAGGCGACCTCGTGATAGCGACTGCGCGAAAACTAGAGAAGATCGCGCATCTCGAGAAGGCTGGTGCGGCAATCTTGGAGCTCGACGTTACCCGCTCCCAGCAGGACATAAATGAGACGGTCTCTAGGGCCATCGGCATCTATGGGAGAATCGATGTGGTGGTAAATAACGCCGCCTATGTCGCGTCAGGGGCATGGGAAGATATCGAGTAAGGTATACATGAAGAGATATGCCACAACTTCTTGCTGACGCAATGCTAGGTACGATCAACTTCTCGCGCAGTTTGATACGAACGTTTTTGGAGTCTTCAAAGTTACCCGCGCAGTTTTGCCTCATTTGAGGGAGCGAAGATCTGGCACTCTGGTATTCATCAGTTCCTTGTCAGGCTGGCATGGACATCCTTTCACAGGACCATATGCCGGGTCGAAATTTGCTCTAGAAGGTAGCACTTCGAGTTATCAATGCGTTATCGCTTTCTAACATCATATAGGCCTTGTTGAAAGTTTATGGCGCGAGACTGAAGCACTCGGTATCAAGACTTTGTTGGTCGAGCCGGGTAGATTCAGAACGATGCTCCTATCGCCTGAGAACTTAAAGGCAGTTCCGTCGAAGATTCCCGACTACGCAGAGGCTTCGAAGGCCCATAGAGATGGGCTTGCCAAAGAGGATCGGGCGCAGCCAGGCGACCCGCAAAAGGCAATTAAGATCATCGTGGACCTCGTGCGGAAAGAAGGGTGCGCAGAGGGCAAGGAAGTGCCATTCAGATTTCCCCTAGGAACAGATTGCTACATTACAATCAAGGAGAAGTGTGAAGAAACTCTAAGCTTATTACGGGATTGGGATAACGTTATCAACAGTACTGACCATGATGGTAATTCTAGTTGAATTAGACATCTGTAGTGACCCCTGAATGATGGGTGTCATATATGTACATGGGTATCTACACATCAATACAGTATCGCGGTTTCTTAAACCACTATCAATCTCATGTGTCAAGATATTAGCATCTATCCATAAGGCAGATTGTCCTTAGTCACCAAAAACATTTTTATTCGTTCAAGAATGCCAGTCATTGCAAATCTGGAACATATAATCGCTAATGTTCATATTGTGCCGAAGAGAGCTGGGCCATGATATCTGGTGGTACTTGAAAATGTATAAGGTACCTACTTGGGTTGTGTTTTCGAGGGATTTTAGGTTTGTAGTCGAGATCGTAGGTGCGGATAATACCTACTGAAGATAGTTAAAGGAGACGTAAACATTAAGGTTGACTTCGATATAGCATTTTCTTGCTCATGCAGGTGAATTATATGTATCTTTGGCGAACTGATCTACTTACCTGTAGGGCTAATTCTCATAGCTTGTATAATACTATAGTAAAAAAAATACCTGTTTCATTGTGGCTTCCAGTCTCAGTTACATCTCGTATATCCTGAAGCGATATCTGGGATAATGACTTGCCCAAAGTAGGTAACTTTTATGTGTTATGAGGAGGGACGCTATCTAGCAGGCGAGAAGATTCGCGACGCTAATGTCCTCAACTTGATAATTCCTCTCTTCCACTTTGAGTTTACTAGGGGAAATACAGAGAGCCGACAGCATGGTTTCGCTTTCCTTTTTACACAGCACCGATTGGACCATAGGTACGTCAACTGTAAAGACGCGAAAAAAAAAAGATGGCGTTGGGGTAGATACCGCAATTTCTATCAACTAGACAGCGTCCGGAACGAGGACCTCCTTTTGCAGAGTGGAGCTTCACGACTCGATGATAAGTAATGCGTAAGTCGAGTTGCTACGAAATATCTTACCATATAAAGCGAATATGCCTTGACTCCCTGAGCTTTTTCAGATGTCTCGATTTCCCAATGCAAGCTGCTGAGGTTTCACAACGAGATCGTTATCTTATCTATGTGCAGATGATGTAATCTTCGGCTAAACGCAAGCTCGCTGCCCACCMCCCGCCGTTGCACGGCGTACTTAAGGCTTGCAAACACAAAAATTTTTAATGCGCACATGCCGCGGTCTAGAACACATATCGTGGTGGTCGCTGACGCATCAGTGGTTTAGTGGTAAAATCCATCGTTGCCATCGATGGGCCCCGCGTTCGATTCGCGGCTGATGCATTTCTTTTGCTAATTGCTATCTCATAGCTCATGCTGAGCTGTTGTGATAGCAATATTGACGTCCTTTCTTTTGTCCAGTTGTTTAACAGGCTTTCAATTGAAAGTCACCTGCTTACTAATCAAGAAAGACACTTCTCCAAAATTTCATTAAGACAAAAGGCCCTGTAAATGTACTGCCGCTATCAGAATTGTTATCAACACTTATTCAGGTGCTCTACCAGATGGAGCTGGCAATAACTAATATCTGATCCCGAAAATACTAATCATAATACAACTGCCATCATGTATCCAAATCACACAATCTTGGCTAGGGCCATCAGCTCCCAGTGGCCCTAGTTATCCGCCTGTTTGCTTAATGGCCATTAACCCCATTCGTCCCATTCGTGCCATTAGTCCCATTAGTCGCACAACAGCTCCCACCATTCGCGAACGCAAGCCGGCTCATCTGGTCCGTAGCGTCCGTAACCCCCGCGTTGCTCGCAGCCACTTGGCTGGGAGTGCTGGCGTAGCTGGGCGGGACGTCCATGACGGGGTTATTCGCGAAGAAGTTGCGGGGGCGCAGCAGCAGCGTGATGGGCTCGCGCGGCATCACCGGGAAGTCCTCGGGCGCCGGGATGTGCGTCACGCCGAACGTGTGCCACAGCACCACGTTCGTGTCCTCGATCGACTCGCTGCCGTCCCCGATCCACTCCGGCAGCCCCAGAGACGGCTCCCCGGATGTTTGCGGCACGTGCCGGCCTGCGGGCCAGAGCTGGTCGTCTCTATCTGCGATTTCGATGCATGGTTAGAAAGACATGATTGCGAAGGTGGGAAATGAGAAGAGTGGGTGAATGCCATCTTACATTTCGTGACGTGCACTGCGTGTCTGGCGAAGCCGGCTCTCTTCCAGACAAGCGAGCCCTCCTTGGGAAGGAGCCGCGGGACTTCTCGGCTGACGAGCTTGTAGCTCGCTGGCTTCTTGCTGTACGGGTGCAGCTTGCTCGTGTTACAGATATCCCACGTGCGGCTTGTGGCGCCGTCATAATCCGTCGCCGCCTTACCGGTCGTGTCTAACTTCGTTCGCTTGGCGTAGAATGCGTTGCCGTAGTAGTTCTCCGGACTACCGACCGGAGCGTCGGACGGGACTGCGTCCGCCATGAAGACGGTGTTATTCGGCCCGTCTACGTTGGCATCAATGCGTAGGCAAAACAGATGCTGATGGTTATGTGCGTTGACACCTTTGGTTCCATTAGTAAAAAAACAAGGGGCTCGGTCGCTCGATACTAGGTAGCTCGCGCGCTTTGACGTTCTTACCTGGATATACCTGAGTCCCCCAGCCCTTCGTGTCCTCGTCAGGATCCATAGTGTAGGTGTTAAGGATGCCGGTGAGCTTAATCTCTGGCTGGATGGTACCATCTTGCTGGATTTAGAGTTAGTAACGACTAACACATTAGATTTCGTCGCGAAGTTCCTTACATGGAAGATCCACTGCTTTCAGTTAGCACTCGACTGTTGCTAGCATGAGTTAAAGGACGCTTACCTGGATGGCATATTCATAATTGGCAGCAGTAAAGATCTGCTGGATGATGAGCTTCCGTGCACGGGTGACGATGACCGAGTCGTCTCTGAAGTCGCTGTGCTTGAATAATATGCCGTCGTCTTCCTCGTGAATGCATATCGCATTCTTGATGGTTCGGAGCTCGCCGGCCCTCGTAGGGAAATGCGCATCCAGATAGTGGATTGATCCCTTGCAGTCGCAGCCCAACGCAAGGCTGTTGGTCATGTATCCGGCACCATACTCCCCAAGGTCAAAAGCATGCTTCCGCTGGTGAGGATGCTCCGGGTTTCCACTACAGCTGTTAGTGCATTTTCATGAAGTAAGGGTTGACACTCATACTAGGGCACTACCATCTCCGCCAGGGAGAGCCGGTAGAAAATAGGACGAACGGTCCCCTTGTCGTTGTAGGTGATATCATTAAGGACGATGCCCTCCCGGTAGTTGAAACCGATGTGGAAGTTCCAGTTCTGCCACTCTATCTCACGGCCTTTCATCTTGAATGACACGCCTTCGGGCTGAGTTATGTTGATAGGCTTTAGGTCATTGCGGTAGCCTCCCGCCTTTTCGATGGCTGCAGGGTGGTAGTTGATTGGCGCGGCCTTACTTAATGGCCGCCGTACCTTGGGAATGTCAATAGCAATGATCTCCTGCTTCTCTGCGTCGTATATGGGGCAGAAGTCCAGGGGGTATTGGTATTGGCAGTCATCAATGTTAGGCCGGTAGTACATCAGCGCTTGCTGGAGCCGAATCTTGTTCCCGTGTCTCTCGTCATAGCCGATCGTCCATGGATCACAGTAGACCTTGTGCATATCCTCCTTCGGAATGCCGCTGATTTCACACTGCTCTATGACTTTAGGGTCCTTCCGACAGATGTATTCAACATTCTTGAGCTCTTCCATGGTGATCTAGACTCTATGGTTAGTGGCATTCCTCTTAACGCCTCAGAGGTACACTGACTATAGGTTGTAATCCGTCTAGCAACTCCCACTTTGTGATCTTACCATCCGCCAAGTCTACAAGTCCATCGTACACTTTTCCGCCCGGCGCAATGACGACAATATCTGCTATCCTTATTGGCCGAGGCGTGTTGGCTGGATCTGCCAGCCATTTTGTCATCTCCGCCTTGCGCGGCTCGTGAAGTGAGACAACATTGAAGAAAACATCTCCATGTGCTTTCTTAACGATGCTAATAGCTGACTGGATCTCATCCAAAGTCAGGGGATCAAAGGGGTGCGGAACGGAGACGGAGATTGCGGAGACCATCTTGATCAAGATACAAAGGAAGATGGGATGACGATGTCTGGAACCTCCTCCAACAACAGCGCAAGCTTAAGTATAAAAACCTGCAACCACATTTTGGCGTCGTTGGTTCGGATACCTCCCTACAATGATAGTTACAGATGCGAATGACGCGACGACACGCGGAGAACATGTATCTAGCACCAATTAGCAATTGAATCGTCCTAACAGGATCTGATAAGAACTCCACTTGTCGCCTAGTTCGTCTTCAGGGAGAGCCCATTATCGTAGCTCTAGGCTCAGCTTGCAGCATAGCCCCTCTCCTGGGCGATAAGTCAAACCCGGTAGGGCTATGATAGGAAGATCTCGGTGTGCCCCTCTTCATGCGCGGGAATGCCAATTGCGGGGGAGTAGCCGCATATAGTTCCCGAAACCGGTATGGGCTTAAAACGAGCGGACGGCGATAGGGCGCGTTAAGTAATACTGTCTTGGATAAGGTGTTGAATGTGATAAGTGAAGACCTCTCAGGTGTTTCTATATTCCGATAACGGTGTCTACTGCCATATAGTCCAGTATCCAAGATCCTTCGTCCAAGCTATATGTCCACGATGAAGTTGGTATAGCCTGTCTTGGCAATCTTGATAACCAACCTCAGATAGCTATCTGTTGCTCTCATCCCGAATGCCATAATGAAGATCCCGATTCCCGAATTCTTACGTCCAATTAACATAGCAGACGATATAGGTATGCTAGTCTAATCCTAAACTCCATCACATTAGTTCCCTTGCTCATAGTCGATCGAACTAGACTGATCCTTGTACCACTAGTAAAGTCTATACAGTGTCACTTGCTGCTTTAAATCCGTTTGACGTGCTAACTATCTCTATCCAATCCCTATCAAGATGAATTGGTCACGATGCTTCTAATATCTCTTCGTCGTGCAGGAACCATGGAGTCTAGGCGTGAATAATAAGTAGGATCAGGTTCTCATTGGAATTTCTTATTCTAGCCTGGTATGATCCACAAGGCTAATGCAGGGAGCATAAGAAACTGATAACTGATTAGACCTCCAAAGTAGTTTATATCGTCTAATGGTTTCGTCTTCGGCAGCACGTGAGTATAAACCGAGATCCTAGTCAAAGACATTCCGAATGTTGGCTTGCTGACATGTATAACACCATTCGAGGACCGAATCAGGGATGGCCTGATGACGAGGACTATGTTGCCTGAGTCATACGATAGCCGGAGTTGCGATCATAAGAATAAAGAGCAGTACCTATATAAAGTGCATGGGAAGTTCCCTATTCAGTAGTGCTTAGGTACACTTATGTTCAACAGGAGGTAGGCAACTAAAACGGGTTTAGTTGATTTATCGGGATATGGAATACGCTAATGAAGATCGTGATGCAGCTAATTGTGCTAACCCAGAATGTTCATACCTGGTAGGCTGGTAGGTAGGCCGGTAGGTAGGCCAACAACTTGAGCAGCTTAACTGTTTCCTCACAAATACTCTTCACGGTATGCAAATAGTTAAAAATGAAATACCAAGAGTCTTGGTAGTCAATACCAAGTGAAATAAGTAGAGAAATATATATCAAGGCAACTGTCAGCGAGAATGACGTGGGGCGCCTATATAAGTGGTTATTTATGGTTGTGGCTGACTAATGGCCATGACAAATCCCGAGGTCTTCCCCGTCCGTAAGAATCTACGTGGCGACAATCCAGATTTCAGAAAAGTCTACTAGAGAACGTAGTATCAAATACTGAGTGACTTGAGCTAGAGAGTTAAGAGAACTCAACGATTAATACAAATCGTCGAAATCAAAGTACCCGCCATGGTGGAGAACAGAGAGCCGAGGGAGTCGAGATCGGGGCAAGCAGAGGCGCCGGACTATATCACGGTAAGATGACCCATAAATAAGTGCACAGCCAACAGACTCCCGTGCATTGCCAGACTTCATCCTAACGACCGTGCCGTAGGCTCGCCGTGAAAGGGGCAAGCTTGCCCAGAGAGCATTCAGACAAAGGCAGATTGACACGATCAGGAATTTAGAGCATGAGAACCAGAGGCTACGCGAAGCTATCTCCGCCATAAGCGATGCATTTGGCCAGAATGAAGTGGTCCTGTCTTTGGCTATATCTAATGCTCGGAGGGTAGCGGGACTTCCGATCGCCGAGACTGAGAGCCTATCGACCGCTCTAACGGTTAGAAGTGCAGACGACTCTGGGTGGTCAAGCAACGCTTCTATTGGTGATACCACTCATGTCTCCCCTGTCACTCCTGTCGCCCCTGTCACCTCTGAGACGGATGACATACTCGAGTTCCTAATGCCTTCCTTCGGTGTCATGGAGCCAGTCGACAACTGGTCGCAATCATTCCCGGCCGATAGTTCGGAGACGTACATCTCACCAACGGACTTTGAAACGTATGATAGCGGCATAGGCATGTCCACGCCGCGTTTCGTGCCTACCGCAGGGTCTCTGAGCATGATGGGGGCACCAGCAACCTCGTTCGAGCCAGACAGGGCTCTTCATATCACACAACCTCCCTCGGATATCATGCCGTACATGGGTGCCGGAGCATATACCTTGGCGGGCCAAATGTACTGGTCAGCCATGGCCTTCGGGTTCCAAGCGATCAAAGCCATAATCTCAACGTCGACGCCTCCACCAGCGGCCGTGGATATTGTGGCGGACCAATTCATGCACACGTTAAAGCTCGTAACACTTCCGAAGGTACTCCGTCCCTATCGTATTGAGACCCCTGTTTACTAAACCTTTGTTTAGATCATGTATCTGATGCACTCGCGACTCMCCTTCCGCCGCTACGGCTACTTCCAGCTCGCGAGCGACGAGCATTTCGAGGAAATCAAGGTAATACCAACTCGCCAAGACCCGTCTATGAAAGCGAGATCTAACAGCAAACTAGAGCTTTCTCGACCCCGCGGTACCGCAGAAGATCAGCAAGGCACTAGGTGAAGAGCTTGAAAAGTCCGGTGTTAGCAAGGACGACTTTCTAACGCCGCTGGACGTGGAACGGCGACTGCGAGACCGCTTCCGCGACGAGTACCCCGTATTCGAGGCGGCGCTGCGAGGGCAAGCGCTGTCAGCTCAGCATGTTGCGTGTATGCGCAAACTCATGCAGATCATGTCGAGGCAGTCTATTTGCTTCGGCGACGGACCGCGGTGGAGGCCCGAGTCTGTCGATACGCTAGCCAATGGGTGGAAACTGAGTACGGGTTCGCTTTCAGTGTATTGAAGGTCTCGGTATGATTGGGTTGTACTATGGCTTGAGTGAAATTCAAAACGTTTTGATTTCGGAAGATATCCTAAAAAATGGGCACATGGAAATGTCTAGCTCAGAATCATCGGTGGGCGTCTTTGCGTTTGGGTGGCCGGGACTATTATTGGGATCTAAACTCTCATTTGATGGCATCAAGGAAAGATGCCCAAGAAGGATGTGGCTAAATAGAAGATAATGAACTCCCCTCCTGTGAGATTCAAAGGACATAGATGATATGACTTCACTTGAATATAAGCGGTTTGTAAGCATAAGGAATCCGGGCCTTAGAGGATATTCTGTATGCGAGAGGGCAATGGGATCCATTTGCCAAAGTGGGCATCGTCGTCCAGTGATGGACCATTTTGGCGACGTAAAGGAACGACTTCCAGGCCCGAAAACACGGAACGCTAGCGCTAGTGCTGCACTGTAACCAGCTACCTATTGATACTCCCACTCCAACCAGTCGGACCAGTCCAGCTTTGGGGATAGCTAGGATAAATAGAAGAAGAAGAATTAATGTCATAATCCGAGTACTTCATTCGCATTGCTATGTTCTTGTCAGGCTCAACTCAACTTGTGCGAGGCGAGACTCGATCTGTTGTAAAAAAGTGAATTCTGACAAGTAAAATCCATAGACGCCGAGGCAGCTAGGAGATACCTCTGTATTGTAAGGTAGGTACTGCCCTCCAGCGACTCAATGCATCTTATGGGTACATCTCGCAGTGATACCCCACCAATTCGCAGGGGGCCTTAGGTCATGTATCTCTTGGCATTGCGGGACCTACAATTTTAGGCAGTCTTCACGTCGAGCTTCACTTTATTCTATCCAAACCTTTGTGCCCTTTCAGTGCAAGTCCTTGTTGCGCTCAAAGCGCTTGCACTAAAACAAAACTCTCTACGGTCCGTCTTTCTATGGGGGGATCGATCGGTGCTCACTCTTCCCCTGATAAAAATCGCTAGAAGTGCCTTTGCGCTTCTTGAAGCTCGCCTTTGCACACCGTCTCCCCTACCATGACAACTGCTTCTCGGCGGGATTCAAGAGKGATTGACCTGGCATCACTTCACCATGTCGGTCAGCGCGAACTCGCTGTCCCAGTACCTGGAGCAGCTGCCGGGAACAACATTTAGGAAACTGTACCAGCAGCCCTCTACAGCCTTCGCTATCTTCCGGCGCATGCTTCCACACATGGGTAAGAGCTTTGCCCACGACAGAGAACTAACTTGAGGAGACGACTGAGTACTTACTATGTGGTATAGCAAAGACAATTGTGATGGCTATTCTCTACTCTCCAACGCCCTTTCTTCTCTCCGACCTCGACCTATGGGTGAAGCCCACCGCGACGCGCGAAAAGGATCAAGCCCTTGCGATTCTTCGATCTCTCCATATAGTTCAGCCTCAGTCTCTGACCCTCACTATCAACTTCAAGAATAGTTTGCGACTTGCGTTGGAGGGAGGAGGTGACCATAACTCCTTCGGTGTACCGTCCACACATCCCATCCCCCCCGAGGTCGATCATGCGTTCCTGGATAAATATGCAAGGAAGAAGTGGGACGATATACTGCATTACGTCGTTTCGGCTACGGGGTTGACTAGCATAGAGAAGGGCTCTAGCGGACCTAAGCAATCTGTGAAGGATCTTCTCATGGCCGGCCGCCTAGTCGAGCGCACTCATGGGGAACTCAAGATCACACATATTGGCTTTTCGTTCTTACTACAAGAGGCGAATGCCCAAGTCTGGGCTCTATTACTTCTATGGCTCGAGGCGATCGATGCGGCCAACGCCAACGGAGCGAGGTCCGACATGGATAGTGTAGACATGCTGTCTTTCTTCTTTCTACTAGCCTCTCTGGAGTTCGGCCGCGCATACAGTACCGACGCCCTGACGGAAAGCCGCCGCAATATGCTACCCGTTCTCATCGACTTCGGTCTAATCTACATTCCTCAACACAACACCCACCAGTTCTTCCCGACACGATTAGCAACAACCCTCACGAGCAACGAAACCGCCCTCCGTAGCGTGAGCGCGGGCTTCTCAGCAGCCAGCGGCACGACCAGTGACGAGCAGGACAAGTGCACCATCATCCTGGAGACCAACTTCCGCATGTACGCATACGTGCACTCGCCTTTGCAAATCGCCGTGCTAGCGCTGTTCTCGGACCTGAAGTTCCGCTTCAAGGGGTTAGTATCGGGCCACCTGACGCGCAAGTCTATCAAGAAGGCGGTCAGCCACGGGATCACGGCGGACCAGATCGTGTCGTATCTGTCGACGCACGCGGACGAGCAGATGTACCGGCACGCGGCCGCCAACAACAAGCCCGTGCTGCCGCCCGTCGTCATCGACCAGATCCGCCTGTGGCAGCTCGACACCGAGCGCATATCCACGCGCGACGGCTACCTCTTCAAGGAGTTCGACGAGTACAAGGAGTACAAGGCCGTGGCCGACTTCGCGGACAACATTGGCGTGTGCGCTTGGCGCAACGATAAGAAGGGCATCTTCTTCGCGACCAAGGTCGAGCAGATCAAGGACTTTATGAAGTCCCGTAGGAAGGCTAATGAAGCGGGTAATGCTGGATAGGAGGAGTAGGAAATGAGATGAGTGGGGGATACGCAAGGTTATGTCGCTTTTCTTGTTCGCCGCATGCTTGGCTCGGGKGTCTACATTCTCATCATTAGGTATAGGAGTTTCATGGTCTACAGGCTTGCATCGGGATACGGTAGGGAGAGGGCTAGCGTGTGATTTACGACGTGAATAGACAGGAGTTCAAAACCTACCTCCAAACGTATAGTATAAGGGCGTTCGTCACGACTATAGCCGGGCGATTGCAAAAGAATTAGTTCAAGAACTACGAAAACCCTCGAGAGGAGGTAATTACTACGAGCTCGGTGGGTTTTCTTCCATGATGTTGTATTATGCATGACTGATCATCATCGGAGCAGTCATCCTATCTTCAATGCCAGCAATATTGTACAATGCAAACCGGTTGAATCCTGCCCTTTCGCGCATGCCAGCGCGAACTAATGCCTTGAAGTTTCCGTAATTACTGCTTCGCAAAGCTTCCTCCTAAAACGTCCTGGATGGGTATCGTGCGTGTGTAGGCAAATTTTTGCCTCCTACCGAAAACCTCGATTCGTTGCTTCGTCAATTCGTTCGATCGTGTCGTCGTGTGCTTCGTGTGCTTCGTTGGGGAAAAAGGGGGTATCGAGAAGTATTAACGTGAAGAAAAGACGACTAAACCAGGTACAAAAGCAAAGGGGCAGAAACTATTATAAGTGTCGTCTTGGTATAAGGGGGAAAACATCTCGTGATGTTCTCGTATGTTGTTGTGTGGGGGTATCGCATCGGTGCATGGGGCTGAAGTGGCGACTACTTCATCCGGAGTCGACGATGAACGGAAAGGAAAACAACAGAACAAGACCTAGAGCCCGCAGTGGTCGTTACGCAGTTCTTGGGAACATAGTAAGTGGACGTTTCGACAGGCATCCCTGATTCAATCAGTCGTCAAATCGTTGAGTCATTGAATCGTTGAATCGTTAAGTCGTTAATATCGCATATGCAGGCCGTAAGTATCGAACTTCATGCGCGTCGTTCCACGCTGATAACAGGCAGGCAAAGGCGTCAGTCGTGAGTAAGTCGGAGTCGAAGCCACACAGCGTCGCCCTTCTCCATCTCCTTCCCTACTGTCCGAACCCTCCGCTCTTCTTACCACCATCCTTGCCGCCGCCAAACACGCGGCCAACCCACCCCTTGCCCTTGCCCTTGGGATCCAAGGGGCCGGCGCCGGGCGGCAGCAGCCACTGCTTCTTCTGGACGCGCGCGTACGCCTCCTGGAAGTCGTACAGGCTGTTTCGCGCGTCTTCCGTCGTGCACACGCCCTCGAGGTGCATGAAGATGCGCAGGTCCCGCATGTCGTCGTCCGTCAGGTTCGCCGCGGCGATCATCGCCGCCGTCGGCTCGGGGCGCGCTGGTAGGTACGACATCGTGCTCGATGCGGGAAAGCCCGTGTCGCCGCTCGTGCTCGCGCTGGCCTTGGATTTGGACGCTGCGGCGGCGGCGGCTAGCTTGTTGCGGTCCGAGTCTGCGGTTAGGACCATGTTGAGGTTCGAGGGCTCCAGGATCTCATTCATGAACTTGTTCTGCAGCGACACATAGCGACCGCTCCAGTAGGCCCAGGCCTGGGCCGTGTGAACTAGTCGTGGGTCATTCATGTCATACCCAAGACCGGGTGATGAAGGCGTCGGTGTTGCGGGCTGGGCTGGCATCAGACCGAACGAAGTGCTGGAGCCGGAGGGGGTAGACGCAGTCTGATCTGCCATGTTCGACGCTGTAGGGCGACGCGATTCGTTACGTCCGAAGTTCGAGAGACTGGAAATGGACAGTGAAGACGTCAGGGTAGTCAGAGCGTTGAACGTACGGGACTTGGGCATGCCGGCAGTCTTCTTGGTGGGGGTAGGCTGAGGGATCTGTGTCGGAGGCTGTTGTGCAGGACCCTTCAGCTTCGGATCGAACCGGACTGGGCTAGACACGCGTTGAATGCGTCGCAGCTTCAAAGACTCGTTGTCTTTATCCTCGTCCTTATTCTTCAGCAGCTCGAAAGGAGGTGGGCTGCGCACGCGTTGGGAGCGTTGGACTTGGAAAGGCTGGTTTACATTCAAGCTTCCCGCCGGGTGGGGTGAAACGCGTCGGGGCACGGCGTACGTGCTGCGTATCTCCATGCTGTCCCTGTGTTTGCCTGCAAGACTTGCCAGCGAATTGCCAGGCGGCACGTTTTCCGCCATGAACCTGGTCAGAGCGGACTTCTCCCCCGGTGTTGTGGTCGTGGGGGTCGTGGGCACCGGAACTAGCGATCGACGCTTCTCCTTTCTAAGCGACGCATCCGGCAGGTTGCTGGTCGTTTGCGATCCCGTAAGACGTCCGGGCCCGGCTCGTTCAAAGCTCCCGTGGGAGCCAGCGGCTATTAGTCCAGAGTAAGCCGTCGTCGGGTGGCTCGACAACGGACCTCCAGCCACGAAGCCGGCTGAAAGCTGGCGGGTTGAATGGTGATGAGCCGGCGGGGGAATCAAGAATTGCCCTGTGCCGCGGCCTCGGCCGGACGCTCGTAATTGGGCTGGTCCGCGTGGCGAGCTGGGGGTGGGGGTAGTTGGGCTTTCTTTGGGAGGCGAAGCCATGGTTTAAGAACTGGGCTTATGTTCTTAAGAATATGAATTATGGCTACAAGAACGATAATGACCAAGAGGCGTATCCAGATACTAAGCAACCCGAAGGCTGCGCTAGCACAGAATCGGGTGACGAGGGTAAGGCAGTAGGTAACTTCTGCGACGATGGTACAGACGAGAGATGCGAACTTGCTGAACAAGGATATGATGTTCAAAGTTGATGGTTGTGGATGTTGCTTTTGGCTCCGGCATTCCATGAGTGATGATCAGGGAATACCAAGGGATGGATGAGTTGTGTGCGTGTGTGTGTGGGAAGAGAAAATCCAAGTGAAATCTGCTGCTCTTGAAATCCAAAAGAAGGCAAAACCTGTGAGCCCTAAGCGGAGAATGCTGATTGTGTTTTGGTGTGAACACGCCTCGGTCGTGTGCGAGGTCCGCATTATCCTCGAGATAGCCTCTCGGCAGGCCGAGAACATGCTCCGGGCGGCCGCGGCTTCTACATCTTGAAAGTGCATTGCGGCCCCCGCTTCGACTATGTCGACAGCATACTGATTGTGGCTCCTTCCCGGACGACAGGAGAGGGAGTTGGCCTACCAGCGCTTCCCCTACCAGGATAGGGGTCAATAGCCCTCAATGGAGCCCTGATGCTAGTGCAGTGCCCTCTTGTCACTTCCGGCGACGGCTCTGTTCACGATGCTGTGGTTTTGAATTCCCATGAGTATTATACATCATGGCAATTTGGCTTATATGCAGTTGCTGAATAAGCCATAGGACGGAGAACCGATGAGCGGTTACTACGTATAAGCTTTTATCGTTTGTAATCATAGTTATCATTGACGCTAACATTACCTAGTATCAACTAGGCTCGAGGAATAGGGGTTTGACCCCAGCACCATGTTCATGTGGTTCCAAACCAGTTAACCAATGCCTCCAGTATAGCAAACTGGCGGTTATAAGTGGGACATCATGTTAACACTGGGACGTATCTTGTGAGACGTCTACGTCTTTACTCGTTTTAATTCTATGTCTCGTTAGGCTTCTATTTTGAATTTGAAAGTTTGGTCTCCTTTTCCCCTTTCGATCGGGTTCCCGTGAGGATCCCATAACGCACGCTCTTTGTACGTGACGTTCCCTTCCCAGTCTAGGAGGATGATTGTCTGTCTCTGGGTGCCATAGGCGCCTTTCATGAAGTAGCCATGAGAATCTTCCTTGTGTTCTTCCTTCTCACTGTTATCCTCGATCTCGTCAAAGGCTGCCTTCGCCCTGCCTTCATCAGCCGCATTGGCCATTTCTCTCCAACCCTGATCGTCTGCAAAACTCCGAATGAATACGGATTGTCGAAGTGCGTTCATGTGTTCTTGGAAGCTCATCTTAGGTTCTAGGGGTAGCGTGTCATGGTCAAGAACCCCGTAGATTTGGTCCATCAGCTCCTCTTCGCTTAGATCCTTCTCAACTGCGTCTTGTATAGCCTCTTTCATAAGGCTCTTCCCGATTTTGATCTTCTCCCACTTCTCGGGGACTGTGTAGACAGCATTGCTAAGTCCGTATGTCTGACCGCGCTCCCCACCTATCCACGGCACGTCGCCGACGTGGTCCCATCGATTGGAGATGATGGCGAGTGGCTTAATGTTCTCTTTCGTTCTCTGCTTGAAATCGCCGCAGACTAGCGAGAACCCGCCCACACCCTTCGCCGCACGTCCTTCTAGCATGGAATGCACGAAGTCTTCTAGGCTGAGCTCAGAGGGAGCGGCTAACCAGGCCGGTACCATACTACCCCGACTCTTAACACCGGCAATGGCGTGGTCCGGATCCGGGTCGTCTTCACTCGACTCTCGATAATTCGTTAGCACGGCGAAGCGCCCGCTTTTGGTGACGCCCAACCATGTTCCACGCTCGCGACGGTAGAGGTCTCGCGAGGACAGGATTTCCTGGCCCGAAGGTTTGTGGGTCCACCAATGCGGCAAGCTGGTGGGTCTGAGAATGTATTCGTCCCGGTTGTCGGCGACAATTAAAGCATACTTGGGGTGTGCTGTTGTGATGAGAACGATACACATTGTGTTGAGGATAGTATTAAGTGTCTAGTATGTCAGGTTGCCCTCTTTTTCAGTTTGGTACCTGGATGGGTACCTAGTGTAGAACCAGCACTGTTTCACTACCGTAGGGGACAGATATAAACACTCGGGAACACAAATATGGACGAAGCGGAAGAAACAGAAGGAAATTTAAAATGCCACCCGTCGTCGCCACCGTCTCAACAATGTTTGCGTTAGACCCTGCTTGCTTCGTCAATCTCCTGATATACACAGCCTTTTCCGCTTGTATGTACGTAGAGTACAGCACGGCAGTGGCTAAAGGCTAAACCGTTCACGGGATAGAGGAAATCGATCCCAATGGTGGTGTGACACGTCTCATGTGAAATTTGATATTGGAGGCGCTGTTAGATGTAGACCGCCTGGACTGCTAGGCTGTCTAGCTGCGACATACGACATGCGACTTCGGCGGGCAGCGGGCAAAGCTGGAGTGCGTAGGCGTAGGGTGTAGGTGGCAGACCCCCAATAAGGCCAGCAGCTTCAGGCGACTTTTCTAGGTGTCCATGTCATCGGACTTGTGTGGGGTGACGGCTAAGAAAACGGCCGCTGCCGAGCCGTGGCTGAGAATAGTGACTTCTATTTCTTGCTTCACTTTCAGCTTTAAGGTCGTGGCTGATAGTGGGGACTGCTAGAGGCCAACGTGAATGGTCCGTCATGCCCAAGTGGAACCCGTCGTGGCCGCTTAGACTGTCACTGTAACATCCAAACGGAAGTTACCAGTTACTCCACGAGATCTCCATCACATTTTGAAAGCTTCAACCTTCACAAATAATGGCTGCGACTCCGTGCAAGCAAGATTACTTGCATTGCATAACTGATCAAGCGAAGAGAAGAATTTTTCATGTCAGCTTTGAACGCACACCCCTAGGGTTGGGCA
Organism: Hypoxylon sp. E7406B; assembly: GCA_000931505.1. Lineage (NCBI taxonomy): Eukaryota > Fungi > Ascomycota > Sordariomycetes > Xylariales > Hypoxylaceae > Hypoxylon > Hypoxylon sp. E7406B. The sequence goes on along the minus strand of JYCQ01000190.1, from coordinate 121,685 downwards.
ACCATACGTCTCAACATTGTCACCCAAGTGGATCGGTTCACCGCCGCCCGCGTACCGAAGGACCCTACCTGCATGTTACATGTAGGTAGTAAATAGGCTGTTCGATGCATTGAGCGCTGTGAAGCACGGTGGCCTTTGCTTATTTCGCGATTACGTTCATCCCATCTGACGCTGAGCCTCGAGTAATCTTAACGACATCTAGTGTATTCTCCATATCGGAATCAGTATGCCATCCGGGTTTCTGATGCGTACAGGAGGCATTATGTTCACTGTTGCATTCCGATAGATCCATCGAGTAACTGCCGGAAATTGAACATGTCCAATCGCGTTAAAATACCATCAAGGCTCCTTCATCCGGGACGATACAGTATGGAGATTCCCGGGTGGGCTTAACCGGGTTCCGATGCTCACTGTAGACGATGCTGCATACTCCGCGACACGCAAGCACTATTATCAACTCCGTTGGTTTGGCCGGTCCTTGAAGTCTACCTAGGAACGGGCGAAGGTGGCCGTCTTCCCGACCTGACAATAGTGCCGATCACTCCGAACGTTAACAAGGGGCAAGGAATTCTGGCCTTTACCATTGGCAATGACCTCTCTAGATTTTATGCCATATTATCAGTCCTCAAGCGAAGACGGAGTTGATTCAGCTTCGGCATCTGTATCAATATCGAAGGTAGAAGGAGGTAGCTTACCTGGGTATCTTGCATAACGACGTCACCTAGCATGGCTTTAGGCAAGCGCCAGTCGCCTGTAAAGACTGACACCCGCTCCTTCGTTCTCCATTCAGATTTGTACCCAGATGTTAGGGTGTAAGGTTTCTACAAGTGTCCCGCCCTTTCTCTCGAAGATTAAGCTTGTGCTCATGCATATGGCACAGTCTCAAAATATCGACATGATTAAAGCGTATAATACCTTCGGCTTCGTCTCTTCCTTTAACTCCCTTCAATCCACCTAAATCATTCTCACATATATATATCCTATAATCATGGTCCTATAGACTCGCTCTTGGGTGTCGGAACTGAGTTACACTAATCAGAGACAATAAAAGAAAATGGCTCATTGCTCTACCTTCCATCGCACATCAGTCGGCAGCCAAGATGACGATCAGTTCTATAGCGCACCGTCTAGCCGCCTAGCCAGCCGGCACGCTAGCCTTATTCCTGCACAATTCAACTTGCCAGAGGAGACAAACAACTTATTTTTGCCTTTAGGACCTCCTGTCTCCATCAGCCAATCTAGTCATGCTATCCCCGTGTCCTCCCCAGAGACCCGGAATCCGGCGTCGACACGTCCGTCGAAGCCAAGATGGGCCATTCCTTTTACTATGCGACATCGCCATGATACTATACATCGTCACTTTTGCCCGAAACCGCTAGGTCGCCGTTTGCACAGGACATTTCATGGCACATCGGAAAGCATTCCGCTTCTTCAACCACTCACGAACGAATCAAATATAGGAACCAACGGGTATACTACGCCTCTCACCTCTCCAACCGCGATGGGCCATTGGGGCTCTATGCACACTGGAAATCGTTCTCCTCGTTCCGAAAGATCGCATTCGTCCATTGATTCACTACCCAGCAATCCAATCAGCATTGATAAGCAAGAAACTGATGCCATTGTTCGCAACATCCGAGCCTATTTGTCTAACAAAAAGCACAATGATTGTCAATCTCAAACAGACATCCCACACATTGCCAAGGAGAATCAGCCACCTTCAGAACCACAGGCGAGCCAAACCGCCGCTCAAGGTAATCATGGACGTGCTAGCGAGACAGCTTACCTTGTTACTACGAGCGATATTGCGGGCATCCTAGACATCGTAATCGCCGGGATTCGATGCATCCACCACGACGGATCCGCGGCTAGATGTCTCTCAATGCTGTTGCCCAAGGAAACACTACCGAGGCCTATTCTTGATATGACAGCAATCGTTCCAAGTTCCCCAAGTATTGCTGACCCCGCCACAACGATTAGCTCCGTCAAGCCTTCTTTTAGTATGACAAGTTGCTCTACCCACCATAGTCATCACCACGGTTCTGTTAGAACTACATTTATATCTCGGCAAAGCATCACTGAGGTCACTTAGGGGTTACCTCTGGATCATGTAATTCGAGAGGTGATCAAAGAACCTTGTATAAGTGCCCTCGGATCTTTACATGCCTCTAGAAACGTATCCACACGTTGCTCATCAGCATTCGCCTCGTTTCCACCGTCTCCAGGTGAATTGCGAAGAATGAGTCCTGGGCTCAGTATCACATTAGAAGAGTCCAGTCACAAACTAGATTCCAGTTTCCAGAGCCAGAGGCGCTCAGTGTCCGAGCCTGTCAGTCCCAGGGCATCTTTTGGGGATCTCAAAAAGCTAGCTGCGCGTCGACGGGATGGCTCAATGACGTGTTTCCCCAGACTTCCCTCAAGGACGTGTACAAGCGATTGGTTGACTCCGCTAGGCCTGTTCGGGGAACCCAATCTATCCAAGCATAGGGCGACCATGTCGGACCTTTACGCACATGGCGTCGATGCGCATTGCGGCGTTGATATTCCTAAACCTCTGGAAATACTCGAAGAATCGCCGCGCCAAACACCTGTTCCGATTGATAGCGTCTCTTTCCATACGCCCTCATCGCGATGGTGTACGCACCCAAGCAAAGGACCTGAGACAGGAGGCTTAAAATCAGGTCGTGCAATCGGCGTATCTACACACTGTCGGAAGAGCAGCACCAAACCGATGGAAGCTCGAAAGTCAGATCCCAGCCATGGTCTCTTGGACAAATTGCGCCGCTACAGCTTTATGCCCTTGTTGGACCAGACGCCGGAGAACATTCGCGGGGCATCGCTTCCTATGCGAACATGGAGTGAAGTGCCACTGTATGAGGATGGAGGTAAAAAACGCTCATCCAAGGAGATATTACAAGAACTCCTTGACAAGAGACCCTTGCCGAAGAAATCGTCACGGACCGGCTCTCGTGAGCGGCGGAAGAGGACGATATCCTCTACCCAGAAGAGGCGAAGTGGGCTCGATTGCATGTCCTGTTCGGAAGATCATCACCCGCATATCTGCATGGATGAGCAGCTAACACCTTTGTCGGGATCAGACGCGGCCTGGTTTGAGTAGGTGGGTTGAGCTCTGTGGATAGATTAGAGGAATAGAACGAGTTTTCCCTATGATCCCATATCGGCAGCAACACTCTGGTTTTTAATGAATCACTAGGTTACCCAAGGTACGTGATACGTTTAGATGAGACGTACGGAGCGAAGACATTCTTTCCGCTGGGTACCTGTAACCTGGCCATCCATGGAGGACGTATGTCGAACAGCTCCCATCGGCGGAAGTCAAGCTTAATTGAGCTTACAGGTTGAGGGTTTCATCACATTCAATTGAACATCGCGCAGCAGAATAATTTTCAAATATTAACCGATCCGTTTACTGCGCTATTACCATGCGCTTTTAAGCCATTTCCTTATTGATACAGACATCTTATGTTGTACATGTCGAACTCCTAACACTGCCTTCCAAAGTTTTCGTTGTTAGATCCTTGTTTCTGAACACTTCATCGCTTCCACTGTCCGGCATTCTCAACGCCCTTCGACACGCCCTCAGCGCCATTCTGGACGCCAGTGCCTACAGAACCCAGAGCGTCGCCCACGGGTTTACCAGCTGATCCTGTGGCGCTCGTGATGGTGTCGCCGAGGCCCCGCCCTGCGGCGCCAACGACATTGCCGGCAGTGCGCCCCACGCCGCCCGCCACGTTACCGACGGTGCTAGTAACAAACTTGGCGGCGCCGGTTACGCCTGAGTCTTGGTTCTTGTTGGTGTTGTTGTCTAGAGGCATGTTTGCGAGAGTAGTTGGTTGGTTTGTGTGGATTGTGGGTGATAGCAGAATGCAAACTAGGACGACTTCAAGCGATTCGTATGGGAAGATTGAACTTTTGATGATTTGGTGAAGTAAGACTTATCTATCAAACCGTGGATGACATCGACGATATTTGTAGGCTCCTCGTCTGCCCTGAAGACGCCTACGTAAAGGTGTAACATGGGTGAAGACGAAGTGTGACGTCATTCCCCCAGCCGCCTCATCACTGAAGGCGTCACAGCCACGCAAGGGCCAACCATAGGGATCAACTTTGGTGCCTCTATCCATGTAGGGCTGTTGACGTCATCGCAAAGTCTCGAGTAAGACGAGCCCCTGATTACTTCATATGTGTCGCGTTGATTAAACACGTGGGAGTAAATCATCTTGTATTGGGTTGAGAAAGCGGGATAATGGCGGCGAAATCTAGATGTTAACTCGGCACGGGTAAATTCTATCCAATATGGTGAAGAGCTTCATAAACACAATGGTATCGTCTATTGTTATCCCTTTTTTAATCTCTGGGGCGAACTTCCAACATTATGGATCATTTATTAGATGGATAGACATTTGCTAGGCCCTAAACGTGGGAAGAATGAACAACAGAATCTTTCTTACGTTAGTAATAAGATAATTGATCTTAACTTCGGTAGCATCCCTATATTCCCTAGCCTCGATTCCATTATGTTCATCTCAATCGCCCTTGGATCACTACCTACGAAGCCAGATTCTAGCAACATTAGGTATTTATATGTAGTTGCAGCATAGGCATCGACGATCTATCCTACGGAAGACAACTTCTCCACGGGTATTATTCTTCAGTTATCGCTTATCCCTAACCGTTAATCCCATTTTACACTTAGACTCAACTCTACTCTATCTCAAGGTCTTCCAACGCCCTACTCTTTAAGAAGCCTGTTATAGATTCCCAAGCTTGAACATACCGAAGAATAGGGTCATCTGTCTTGTGTTGCTTTACCACGATGAAAATTAGCAAAACAACATCACCTTGAGCTGTCATTTCTCATATAGAAACCTGTGTATAAGCTTAGTAATCATACGACATGTTAAATTGACTGCATGTAAAGCAGATAGTTCCTCCATGATCAGGTGCATAGTATGTAGCTTGGTGCTTTCCACTCCCGTCGCGCATCTAGGGCCCACCTGAGGTACCAATCGTGCTCTTTTCAGGAATAGATGTTCCAAAAATTGAGGTTACACGGCTGCAGAACCGAGACAGTGGGCCAACCAAATCTTGCTCAAATTGGCTCGCACGTTCAGAGTCAGATCAAGAGGTACCTAAGGCAGAAGAACCGTTTACTGAGTCCCAGTGCTGGTTACTGAGAATCTTGCCTAATATTTATATTAGAGATTTAAATGAGCACTTCTTGTAGGGGGTCATAGCGATACCCAGCTGCTACACTCACCGTGTCCGTGGTTGAATGAAACACATTTTGGTATCTTTGTATTCGCAACCAAAACGAGTTAGTTCCGTAAACTTTCGATTACCTAAGATAAGGAGGTACGGATGCGTTACACTGATAGAAGGAAGCAAGCGGTGGGCACAAAGGCAGCTTTGACAGTACAAAAGCAAGGCTTTCTTTCAGGAGCTGGAGAAATCGCGGGATGGTGCAGAGTGCACATACAGTAGATTTATACAACGAATAGTACATGCAGTACTGAACGAGCACATTAAAGTTTCAACCAATATCTCACGTGTTATACTGGAAGTTGGCACCTTGTCAATGCATAGTGTACGGAGACATAGCCTCTTGCAACCAGCCGGCAACGAGTGCTGAAGTAGGACAGAGCTTTGTTTATTCTTAGTAAGATAACGACTCCATCCCCTTCATTCGTAAGGTACACGTTGGCAGGTGCATCATCGTGTCATTCACCACTGTGAGACGTTGCGCTCAGACCCTAGGTTAGAATTTATATAATCGAATACCTAGAGGTACATAACTGAAATCTCGTCTGTCATCTATGACTACCAAAACATCTTCACCATCATTTATCTCTCGATAAATGAAACCAAATCTCAAGCATCTAACCTAGAGCCTCGATGCAAAGATGAGTGGTCAAAGAGAGCAATCCCCGCCTCCCTACAGCCCAAGGGCCTCAGACCCTCGAGCACCACCCCCATCGTACAGGTACGCAGAAACTCAAACAGCTGAAGCACTGGCACAGTTCCCGTAACTAATATCGCCACCAGCATTCCCCTGTCTCTTCGCAGATGCAATGGAGGTACTGGTAGGGTATTCCAGTTGGGCGAGCGAGTCGACGAGCCGCTCTACACAGTCTCGATCAGCCATCACTCCACGCAGATGACGCTGTATGCGGGACCGAATGAGCAGGGCCTGCCTTTGGCCGAAGTGGCCAGACAGAGCATCTATCTACACGGCTGCAGATACGACACAATCAAGGTCTTCTCCCGGAACTACCAGAACGGATACGTAGGAATCCGACACCAACAGTACGGAAAGACGTCCGCCTACGTCATGAGCAAGCCCGGAAACCTCCTGACCAGCCCGCGAGACGTCTTGATCACGGACGGAGACCTGGGATCGGAGGAGTTCGAGATTCGACATAGCCGCGGCGCCGAGGTCCAGGAGCTGGACTCGAACGCGTCGGGATGCAAGCTTGTGCGGCTGAACACCGACGGACCCGGTGGAGGACGTGGTGGCCGGAGAAGCAAGCGAGAGCCGGGAGAGGCAAGTGATGGAAAGGAAGTTGTTGCGGTCTGGCTGTGGAGTAGCAGATACTTCAAGTTCAAGATTCTTGGCAGCGGTGCGCAGGATCTGGGTGGTGAATTTGCTATTGTTGCGCTGATGACGGCCCTCGATATGATATGTCTCAGTCAGCCCGGAGACATAAACCGTCACGTATGAGCGCAGGGTCAGAGCAGATTGATGGGTTATATCTTGTGTCTTATAGCCATATTTGTCAAGCCCAGGGTGTCTTTTGATTAGGACACTAGACTGTCAAGATAAAGGGAAGGGGGAATACGTGTTAACGGTAAATTTTCTTGTCAAGAGGCCCCCGAAGGTCTAAGAGTTGAACCTGTTATAGACCGGTAGTTGCGATGAATTCAGTTTTTTACTAAATATGGATATGGATATCCTCTAATGGCAAGATTGGGGATCGTTACCGACATGGTCTAGAATAAGAGTATCATGATCATGTACCCAGGTAGGTAGTCGTTTTTATCAAGGACTACCGTAGAAGTATTTGAAAAGAAACAGGTAGGGGGTCAGCCCCTATTCAGAAGCGTTTTGCTTCGCCATCGAATTAGAATAGTCGGCTGACTGATGATTTGGAATAGAGCCATTGGCCCTGTCGTGCAACACAGGTAGGAGATAAGATTGGCCGTCGTCATATCGCCGTCTTGTTACGGACGCGTCTCGATTCTTGACGGACTTGATAATAGTCCGGTGGTGGGAATGGCCTAACGCCGAAGATACGTGGAGGTACTTACGTGTAATTAGTACCCTTATTATATGCGTCTCTTAGATCTGTATCAGATAGCCCCATATCTTTTCTGAATTTGGGTAAATACCCACGTGGATCTATAGGAGGTATCCAGTAGCCGCATCCGTCATCTTATAGATAGACGGTTCAGGTATACAGGTGCCGTATCATTAATATAGCGCATCATATAAATCATTAAATGCACCGGATGTATTTCAGGTACCTTGTGACGCAATACGCCTCCTGTATAAAAGCGGGGTTTCAGCTCCTTAGCTCTACAGCCGGTCGAGCGTTGAATCCTCTCCTCTCCACTTCCCAGCGATATTTAAGCCGAGGAGTGTCTCTTCGAACACCAAACATAATAACCATCTCTAATCTCATCGTGAATCTTCTACTGCTCAAACTTCTCGAGTAGTCTTTGAGATCGCCGAACACCACTACATCAACGACCAATCCCTCTCGAACAACCTACTCCAACTCCCATCACAACCAATCTCAAATATCAACAAAATGGCAACAGCAACAGTGTCAGTGGTATATCCCGCGGGCGCCAAGTTCGACATGGATTATTACATCAAGACTCATATGCCCCTCGTCCAGGAGAAATGGGCCAAGTTCGGCCTCAAGAGCTGGAAAGTGGGCCACTACACTAACCCCGAGGCGCCATATGTCGTACAAGCGTGGCTCGAGTGGGAAGATCCGACCCAGTGGGGCAAAGCCACTGCCACCCCCGAGGCCAAGGAGATTTTCAGCGATATCCCCAACTTCTCCGATAAGTCGCCAGTGGTCCTAGCGGGAACAATCACCGGAGGTGCGAGCTGGTAAAAGAGGGCGGCAGTTGAGTCTATAGCAAGCGAGACGGCATGAGGTTTATTTAGAGGATTATCATCGAGCGTGTTAATGACGCCAAGGCTTTCACGGAGTTGACTCGATTCAGGGGTTACGAGATATTAGGGAAGCCTCAATGTCAAATTCATGGATTCTCATTAATATCCGTTCTTATCACATGATGTGTTCTTATAATATCCCCCCCCCTCAGTCATAATACTTTTGGCTTATACCGGCGATAATCTCCTTTTCTCGCTGGTCAACTAGTCCGGTACGGAATCTGTGGTCCTTGGCAATCCGTGCTCTCGCCCATTCTAGAATTCTAGTCAGCAAGTTACTGCTTTCATAAATCTCACATCGACGTACCTTCAGCAGTGACATCATGCGAGAATTGCTCCGTTTCGCCCTGTAACCCGAGTCGCTGTAGCAATGGGCTTGAGACGGGCTGCAGGAGGATGTTCGCCTCCGGCCGCGCAAAGTATATCAGGCTTAGTCTTGGCCGGATCGCCTGATCTTCAGGGGGTCGCACAACCCGATGGACTGTACTCTTTAGGTAGCCGCCACTCAGAAACTCTAGCGCGTCTGCGATGTTCACGATGATCGCGTCCCTCGGTGATCGAACGTACTTCCATTGCCCCTCGGGTGTCTGCACTTGCAAACCTGCTACGGGTTGGTGGAAGAGGAAAGTCAGTGTATTGTAGTCCGTGTGTCCCTTTGCCCAGATGTTGCCGCCTTGCGCATCAGCTTCCGCCGAGCGGGGATAATATTTCATATACCGTAGGTACTCAAGGCCTTCCGCCTCATAGCGGTGGCGTTGAACGAGGTAGTCCTCATCAATTTCAAGCACGTAGGCGAATAAACGTAGGAGCGGGAGTAGGACACCGTTGTGGATCTTTAGCGAAAAGTCCTTGATCTCATCCCAATGGTCCCGGATGAGCTGCGGATGCGGCCGGTCATGTTCTGGCGTGAATTTAGGGATGTTGTAGCGCTCATCGTTGTCGCGCGCAGCAAGCTTCCCCGTAGACTGAGGTTTATACCCCCTGAAATCGCCCTTTGCTGTGTCGCATGCGTATTTGAGCTTCTCTTCCAATGGGAGCTCGAAGAACGCTTCGCACAAGGCGTATTGACGCCTCACTTCTTCATCCGAGAAGCCGTGGCCGACCACGTAGAAGAAGCCCATAAGTCAATTAGCGATATTGAGGTGCCCAGGGGTTTAGCTTCCTTACCATTTTTATTGATGAATGATAATACTTGTTCCGCCAGTGCCTGCTTACCCCCTGGCTGATCCAACTTGGAAATATCGAGCGCTTCTAATTCTGCATAGTCCACTGCCGATATGATGTTAATACTTGGCCTTTTTCCAATTGGCGAGGTATAAGCTTACACTGCTCATTGGTTTCCTTTGGGTATTCGTACGAGTCCAGAGTGTCCAGCCGAGATGGAGACATCTTTCTCATTACAATTATATCGCAGGCTTTGACTTGTCAATGGGCGAATTATCACTTCGATATCTACTATTTAAGCATGAAAAAGCAGCTGAATGGGCTAAATACCTATAGAATTGTTATATACGCAGCCGTCGGTAGACTACGTAGAAGCGGGGAAGTCGTACTCTTATTCTACTCTATACCCTAAGCTTCCTCCGTTGGGATTGGACAGAAATACTCCATATAAAATGATGCCATTTTAAGCTCCAAAGACGAACGGCATCAAGTAACTCCTAGCGACCAACCCGCAGGCATAACCTTTTCCGAGACAGCTTGTAGTGTAAATAAAGTTGAAAAGGGTCAGTGGATCCTAATCCACATTGACGTATTCCCAGTCATMCCCGCCGCATACATGCATGCTTCTAGGTGCTTAGGTACCTGTAATTGGGTCCTTATACGGGTATAAACGGATGCTGACTTCATCTGATCCCCGTCTACAGATATCAGGATATCATCCGAAAGTCTTCTAATGCGAACAAATTCTATGAGCTAGTGCCGACTTGAGGGGGATGTTGAGAGGTGCCAACAATGTCGTACTGTGTTTTGAATAGTTTTTCTGCTTATATTTCTGATCATCCGTGTGGAACAGACGGGCAGAATTCGTTATGGATCTTGCTATACACCGTCAGTCTCGCTAGCATGGTTTCAAAAATAGAGTGCGAAAAGGGGCTGGAAATACATGCTCGAGATAAAAAGGGGGAGATAGAGGTAAGTTAAGATACCTAGGTAAGTAAGTATCTAGGGATTTGCATATAGAATATTGCAGTGTTCTTCCACCTTCAACACTCAAACCTCCTTACATCCACAGACATACCTAGGCCGGGGTTTCTGTGCGGCCATCTTCAGTCCTAGCTACCCCTTACATTCGGTACTTAAAATTTATATCAAGTCTTAGAGTAATATAGGACGATTCAATATTTATTGACCTCCTTGCTGGAGCCTGATCTTCCCTAAAAGAACTGGGACCTATATAATAACAACGACTTTAACGGTGATTATTCACATCGCACTCCATCATCGACGAACGGAGACGCAATACTACTGGAGCTTCTGCCTTGCCGTCTCACCCTATCATGCTCAGGTCTGGTACAGTCGACAAATTTCCATATTCAGTACGTGATCCCAGCACCGTATCACGCAAACACGTCCCACTGATATCCCAATGAAGTAACCTGCTCAAGTGGACCTTCAGGGGTTCGGTAATCTGGTCATACTTCATTGCGGCCGATTGCAAGGCACTTAGACCTTTAACACACAGCTCACGGACCCGACGGCAGCTCGATATATGAGGTAGTTATCCCGGTTGGCTGGTAGAGCCGTGATATACTACCGAAAACGCCCTCATCGCTTGATCATCTAATGGTCGGCTCTCAAATACCTAGGAATATATTAACTCACCTGGCCAAAATGCTCTTTTCGCAATATGAGCTCGCACCTGGTTACCACATTGGGCGAGAGAGCCAAACACTTGGGCAGATAAATTGCTCTTCTCCCTCTGGATGCTTTCCCCATTTAAGATCTGTCCAGTCCTATTACTTCGGGACTCCTTCCTAGCTAGGTACCTATTCATCAGAGTCAAGGAAAGATGAAGATCCAATCGATTACTCTCTACTTGCTAGGAGGAGCTCTGGTCGGGATCGCCTCGGCGGCGGCCCCGGACTCTATCGCTCCCGACCCAGTAGTGCCAGGTGTTTACATCGTTGAACTACACGATGATCATGTTCGAATCACCACCTCTTACCATTAGATATCCCCAATACTAACCAAGAACAGGACGTGGCATCATTCTATAATGACCTTAGGGCATCGAACCTACAAGTAGACCCACGTCTAGATCTATCGCATTCACTCTTCAATGGCTGCTCTTTCCGGCTGAGGGACGCGTCAAGCAGTCATGCTAATGTGGCGGCCAAGAAGATATCGGACATGTCGAAGGTTCGGAAGATTTGGCCCGTTCGCCAACGACGCATTTCGGGCAGCGTGGCTAGCGGGACCGCCGACGCCAAAATGACTGGCTTGAACTTGGAGAAGCGAAAAGGGAAGTTTAGCAATGATACCTTCTCGCCCCACGTCATGACCCAGGTCGACAAGCTCCACGCACAGGGTATAACCGGTGGCGGCCTTCGCATCGGCATCATTGATACCGGCGTCGATTATAATCGTATGTATAACCCAACAATGCGCCGATCAGTTGTGGGCGCCGGGCTTCTAGACATGTCTCCCAACTACGTCTGCTGAAGGCCACTCCTCCGTCGCAAGCTTTTTCCGAAATTCAGGATTAGGAAACTTTACTAACACGTGGGATTGAAGATCCGGCTCTAGGAAATGGCTGCTTCGGACATGGATGTCTGGTTTCATACGGAACCGATCTAGTTGGCGATGACTTCACGGGCTTCAATGACCCAGTGCCCGACAAGGATCCCCACGAAGCGTGCAACGGCCACGGCACCCACACCGCAGGCATAATTGTAAGATACCTTAAGCCCCAGGCCATTATGTTCCTATAGCTGACGTCTCTTTTCTTCGACCTTGAAGGCAGCGCAGCCAAATGAATTGGGGTTCACGGGTGCGGCACCCGGTGCGACCTTAGGAATGTATAGAGCCTACGGCTGTAGCGGCGAGTCGAGTGACGATGTCCAAATCGCGGCCGTGAAGCAGGCGTATGTAGACGGCAGCAACATCATCCTTGCGTCTCTCGGTGGTTCTTCGGGCTGGGCTGAAGACCCTCGCACCGTCGTCGTATCGCGTGTTGTCGAGGCCGGTGTTCCTTGCGTAGCAGCGATAGGGGATAATGGATCGGAAGGCCCGTTCTCCGGCGACACGCCTGCCAACGGCAAGGGAGTGACCGCCGTCGGCTCTTTTGACAACACCGAGATACCACTTATTTACTTAGGCGCCAACTATACCGTAGGGAATTCCTCCAATGGGACAACTTTCCCGTGGTGGTCGGGAAGCCCAGCATTCACCAACATCTCATTGCCCCTGTGGGCTGCTGACACCCATGTCATCGGCAGCGACGTCCCGTGTCATCCTCTCCCCGATAGCACGCCAGACCTTTCAGGTTACATGGTTTTGCTGTCAAAGACAGCCTATTGCAGCTATGAAGCCCAAGCGAGGAATGTAGCTGCGAAGGGTGCAAAATACATCATGTTCTTCACCACTCTTGCCGAGTAAGATGCAAGCACCTTTCTCATGCGTTCGGACCTAACTAACACTTCCTAGAAAAGCAGATGTCTCATCCGTCAAGGAGATCGTCGGTGTAGGCTCGACTCGTGACGAGGKGGGCGGGCAGTGGTGCAACCTTCTGCAAGACGGCAAGCATGTCACCGTGAAGGTTACAGAACCGGATCACACGAAGAAGATCGTGGAATATATATTACCCCAGTGGGGTCGTTTCCAGACGTCTGCGGTATCTTACGACACTAGTTGGGGCCCGACGTGGGAATTAGACGTTAAGCCACAAGTTGCTGCCCCAGGTAACTACATGCTATCCACATATCCCTTAGCGCTAGGGGGGTATGCCGTGCTTGGGGGCACACCAACGGCTGCTGCCATAACAGCTGCGGTATATGCACTGGTCTCCGAGGTTCGGGGTACTCGGGACCCGTCTCATCTGGAGAGAGTATTGTCGTCCACGGCAAACCCTAGCATATTTCCGTATGTCATGCCTGATGGGACACTAGCTATTCTCGCGCCGGTAGCTCAACAAGGAGGCGGTCTCATCCAAGCTTTTGCTGCTGCCAACACGATGACTGTTCCAAGTGTTGCCAGCATCTCGTTTAACGACACAGACAACTTCATCCCGAGCGCCGACTTTAGCATCGAAAACGTGGGCCCGGACGAGGTGACATATGAATTGGGCCACGTCTTTGCTCTTACGACGGATATGCTCGTTGGAGTTGGACACTACGTCAACAACGCGAGAAATGTGGTATACGCCAACGCCACGCTTGAGTTCTCCGTCTCCAAGTTCACGATTCCGGCTGGAGGATCCGTGAACATCACAGTAACCCCAAAGCCACCTTCCGGGCTCAACGAAACACTGTTGCCGATGTATAGTGGATACATCACCATCAACGGCACCAATAACGACTCGTTGTCAATACCATATCTTGGTGTCGTGGGAAGCATGCACTCTACTCCAGTACTCGACCCGAACGGGACATATCTTGCCAACTTCACTGATCCGGAGACCCCCATCCTTAATAACCCGTCGTTCACTATACCCTATCCTCAAAATGTGACAAGTGTGCCTAATAATAAAACCGGCTACCCCACAGCAGTCATTCAACTTAACATCGGGACGCGCTTGCTGAGGTGCAATTTGGTTGAGTTCGATGACCAGTCCGGCAGTGGTCTTAATCTCACGACCACGAACTTCATCTACCCCACGGTCAATAACAGCATGACGGATTATCCTGTCGAGTACTCGCAGCGTTTTAAGTACGTCTCGCCCTCTACGGGAATGTTCGGCGGGCACATCGCGGGGGCAGCGCCAGCAGGTCGGTACACATTTCGAGTGCAGGCCTTGCGGGCTTTCGGGAATCCGGACAAGGAAGAGGACTTCGACAGTATTACATTGGGGCCGTTCGATCTCAATTATGGGTAGATGTTTTCACATCTTTTCAGGATGAGCGGGTCTCCTGGTATGTAAAAGAGGGGTATTCCTAGCTATCATTACATGCGGTGATGTTTCCATTCTTCGCGAGGTTCAATTCATCTCATTGAGATCATACAACTCACTCAAGCATATATTATCAATGCGAAATTTCAAGCCTTGTTGATGAATAAGATAAGAAAAGCCAGTTCGCGATACTCGTAGATGGCTCTAAAACTCAGGGTTCTCGGGGGCTCTTCAGGGGTTAACCACTGGAGGCCTATCAAAATGTTAGCGCATTGGAAAGCCCATGTTTAGCCGGTAGCCTCGGCACCAATCGGAGATTTAGGTACGTACCCCGAGTAAGCCAGTCTAAGAAGAAAAAAACACCAAAAGAAAACGGGTGAGACTCAATTGTACGCAGCAAAAACCATCATGACCAGAGAATAAAACCACGGATGGTTCGAGAATATGGCTGATGTCCAATCCTTCCTTGTTAAACTTCTGAATACTCATATCTAGACATAATTCACCCTAATTTCAATCTACTCTTTTTCTCATTCGTTACCACCAATATACCACGCAAATGGCGCACTTCTTGCTGAGATCACGTGCTTTGTTACCATGTCGGGTAACACAATCAAGCACTGTCTTCGCAGTCACCAGACCGCTGCCATCGCTATGGCAGCAGCAGCGGTTACAACAGCAAAGATGGAGTTCTCATTCGCCTCTAGGTACAGCTTTGGATCCCCCAAGGAAGAAAGTGACCATTGGAAGTCTTCAATCCATGTATAAAAAGGGAGAACCCATCACTGTGATAACGGCCCATGATTTCCCAAGTGCGCACGTCGCAGACGCCGCCGGGATGGATATCATCCTAGTCGGCGACAGTCTGGCCATGGTCGCATTGGGTATGCAAGACACTAGCGAGGTGACGGTGGAAGATATGTTGCTTCATTGCCGATCGGTCGCTCGTGCCACTACGGCCGCCTTCACGGTAAGACCATGACGAATCCCGCTGATGTGAGAAGCTAATAATCAACAAGGTTGGAGACCTCCCCATGGGATCATATGAAATCGCACCGGGGCAAGCGCTGACAACAGCCATACGATTTGTCAAATATGGTCGCGTCCAAGGCGTTAAGCTCGAAGGCGGAAAAGAGATGGCCCCAACCATTGCGAAAATAACAAAAGCTGGAATACCAGTCTTGGCACATGTCGGACTCACGCCTCAGCGCCAGAATGCGCTCGGTGGGTTTAGAGTCCAGGGAAAGACATCGAAAAGTGCACTGAGAGTTCTCGAAGATGCGCTGGCCGTCCAGGAAGCAGGCTGCTTCGGCATAGTATTGGAAGCCGTCCCAGCAGAAGTTGCAAGCATCATAACAAAAAAGCTCTCAGTTCCAACCATCGGAATCGGCGCAGGGAATGGATGTTCCGGCCAGGTACTCGTCCAAGTCGACATGTCGGGATACTTCCCACCCGGTCGCTTTATTCCCAAATTCGTAAAACAATACGGCAATGTGTGGGCGGAAAGTCTCCGAGCAATCGAGTCATATCGGGAAGACGTGAAGACGCGCCAATACCCAGCCTCGGAACATACTTATCCGATCCCTAAGGAAGAACTCGAGGCATTTGAGAGAGACGCTGAGAAGCTATGACGTGGTGTGTCGCTGGATTGATTGATTTGCATATCATACCAAAGATCTTTAGAAGATAAAGAGCGCGAAACCATCTTTTGTTTTTCGGGTTTACTATATCGGCATGAATAGGCGTATGGGTAGCACCGAGGAGGCCAAGTTGCTTATAGTGGCTGTAGACCTCATCCAAAGGCGGGAGTAATTGAATAAACCACAATCAACTGGTTGTTCGAGTCTTTAAAACACTGTTCGCGGATCAGCGATTGATAGACATGTCTAAGAAACAATACACATACCCTATGCAGGTTGCCGACAATCTCGTCCAGAGCGGGGGCGAATGCGC
Source organism: Hypoxylon sp. E7406B (assembly GCA_000931505.1). Taxonomy (NCBI): domain Eukaryota; kingdom Fungi; phylum Ascomycota; class Sordariomycetes; order Xylariales; family Hypoxylaceae; genus Hypoxylon; species Hypoxylon sp. E7406B. Next base: position 105,471 of record JYCQ01000190.1, on the reverse strand, counting down.
TGTTGACGTAGAGAAATAGGCCGTCGGTCGGGTTCAACCGCAGTAGTTTACGCAGGTGAGACACGACGGCTTCGAACTTCTGAGTCGATCTTATGGTTCTCACCTCCTGCTTGAGCTGTGGGGCGGACCCAACAGCCTTAAAGCGGACGCGGATTTTCTCCTGCTCGAACTCACCGGCGCTCGCAAGGGCCGCACTGGCGTCCTGGGGGAGGGCAGTGAGGACGGCCGATGCGGTCATAGTAAGTGGAATCTCAGGTGATGGTGGCCGGTCCGGAATGGGGGACTCCGGAGGCGATGGAGATGGCTGCTCGGGAACATCTGGGTACTCCATCTTGCATCAAGTATATATATAAATAGCGCTCAGTCGAATAACTTCCCAGCCCCTTAGGTATTAACCACTCTCGACCATCAATTGGAGTTGATGAGAAATAAGGCCCAATGTGTGGTGAAGAAGGTACGGGACTCTGGAGGCAGCACAGGGCACACACGGCGCTGAGGTTGTCMCCTTATCAAGCCACATTCGTGATCCAAAATGTGGCTCAGGCTAGTACGCTGGTGCTTATTGTTTCCCGATAACCCCACTTCTGTACAACCTCCTCCCCCTTTTTTTGTACAAAGGAAGTGCACTAGTAAAAGTACCTCTCAATCGTTTCTCTACGTGATTTTACATTCAGATTAGGTCCCACGATGTATTTGTCTCAACTCTTGTCCGATCTATCTGAAGTTGCTGTTGGGAGCAATGCGAATCTTATGTGTTGCGCTTTGATGCAAACCGATCAATTATCATTCCAGAACCCCACTAATACACACTCACGCCAGCTCTGCCTCTATCACGGCCTCATTTCCTCGGGCATCCATATAGATCTTGACGATCTCGAATCCCGCTTCATTCAGTAGCTTCTTCCACATAGCTTCAGTTCTCTCGTACGAAGAGATGTGCACCATCATGTTCACATCCAAGATGACCTGATAGGCACTTGCCCCGATCGGTGGAATCACAACATCGCAGATGAGGAGTTTAGAGTACCCTTTCTTGAATGCCGGAGCTATGTTCTTCAGGATCTGGAGCGCTTCCGCGTCTGGCCAGTCGTGGAATATTGCGTGGAGAAAGTACGCGCGACTTCCTGTCATACACATCATCTGTCAGCTCGACCTATCAAGTTTCACACATCCATGCGATCTTGTCGTAAAGGCAGTAATCTTACCATGAACAGGCTGAGTTTCAAATAAATTATGTGCCATAGGCTTGATCTTGTCCGTGGTAAGATTTACGTCCGAAAGGACATCTGGGAGATCTTGAAGAACCAGGGAGCCAGTGGGTAGATCTGGGTGCTTCTTCAAGAGCCTAAGCAGATCGTCGCCATGATGCCCACCCATATCGATGACCAGTGGGCTGCCTGAGGAGAGATCCGCACCATTGATGAGGGAGGCCGTATCGTAGAATTGGGGCCACGGAACTCGGTATTCTGACCACTCCCTCATGAAATGGCTCCAGCTATCCTGGTAAGCTTGATTTGTCAAACAACGTTCAAAGAACGGTAACTTCTCCGGATACGCATCGCTGTAGTTGGAGTTTCTCGGATCTACAGGTTCCCGATACGAAGTCTTGGCAAGGAACGATGGGAAATTTATAGCAGACATATCATAGTGATGGGCCCTGGAATCTTTCAGCAATCGTCAACTTCATCTACGGGATGAATTCTTACCTAGAAATGAGAGACTGTGGAACATGGGTGGAGTCATCACCGATCAACAGTGACCAATCAGTTGGTTTATACCTATCCTCTCCTGTTTCTTCGATGATATTCGCAACTCCCATGAGTCGGAGTAGACGGCCTTTATTATTGTCAGATCTTTTATCACAGAAATAAAGCCACTTGGTAATACGTACGAAGCAGGTTCAGATCGAAGTCCTTCGTAGTCAATTTGGCTAGGTCCTCAAGCGACTTCTCCCCTCCACCGGCCGCCGTCCATCCACGCCAGAGGCCGACGTCAATAAACGTTTTCAATACAGCATATACGACCGGCTCTTGGAAGACGAACTGGCACATCCGTTCTTCCTTCGTTTCCAAACGGCTTACCATCTTCCGTGCGGCCGTTAGCAATTGCAATCTCTCGCTCTCACGGCCCTCGAAGTCGGTGGGCGTGAAGGCTTGAAGCCCGTCCAACAATGGTTTAATATTCTCGCCCATCTTTGTAATATTGAGGATGAAATTGAATGTGTCGAGGCTAGATGCCCCTCGTTTCTCATTTCCCTAAAGGCAGGTGTAAGATTGCTTTTTTATAATGGATACGGCTCAGTACCCCTCAACCAGCGTTGCAACCATGATTACGTCTCATGTATTGTGATACTGCAGAAGGATCGTGCCCAGATAACGGGCAGTATCTCTACAACCAACGATCCTCTACTGTTATCACTCACCTGACTGACTACGGGTGCCATTGAATACCACTAGGGCTCCCACGGCTTACTTACAGGACCAATCGGTACGTCACAAGTTCGCGTAATATTCACTATCCAGCGCCACAGGTCTAGGCGTTGTAACGAAGGCGAGACCGGGCAAAAACTGACATGGCCGATAAAAAAAGACGGCGACCTCACCAGCCCGATGTGTGCCAACCAAGTGTCGTCACCCAACGATGCAACGCTCATCATGTGACAGTATCCGAATGTGGTTGGATACATACTTGCACCAACATGAGTAATGTCCCCCAGGTGACCATAGTTCCGAGAAAAGTGCCGAATTCGTCAAAAAAGAATATCAACGTTTGAGTCTTCTTTCCACGACACTCACGGCTATAAACTACAGGAAGAAAAATGTTTTGACAACCAACATCCGAAAGGACATGGAGGCCAACGCGTCGGCACCTTCGTGTTATTAATTTCTAATTCTTTTGACGGGAGGCTCGGCCCATGTAATCCGGATTACGCCGTCCAAATTTGAGTATAATCTGGTCGCATGGGTTATTCAAGCTTCTAACTGAGTTACCCGTTGGCTCCTACACAGTATTTTGTGAAAATACCTCAATCTCGTACAGATGTTGGCTCTAGGTGCATCACCTACAGTTACGCAAAGTATACCCAGTAATATCAAATATTCCTTATAGTAAAATAGCGTTATATCCGAACAGACACAATTGACTCTTCTAGAGGTTTATACAGTCACATAAGCCGGTTCCTATATCTCCAACATGATGTCTAGGTATATAGGAAAGGGGAGGCGATGAGGGGATAAATAAGGCCGAGTGGCTCGCCTACCTTTAGAGTAGCTTCTGTGATTGGCCTCACCTTTTCTTATGTCTGCGTCCTTTCAATGCATAGCCGTAGTTTCAACTTCTCAAAGCCCGGGCTGATATTCAGAACAGTGACAGTAAGCTCAAGATGTATCTCTGCGAAAGGTGCCTTACTCTTGACATTGAGGCAGCAGTCTACCGACTGCAGCACACCCAAGGAATCGGTCGCCCGGATGATAATGAGGCCGGCTGGGTGCAAGGGTGGCACACGTTCGTGCGGCGCAGTGCGACCTCTGTGTTGCTGTGGCAGGGAGTTGGCAAAATTACCGCACCGCAGTCATCATTGACGCTTCAAGAGAGGACATGATCGACCCGCAGAATCCGACGGAGGATCTGCATCGCGAAGTGCAGAAGATACAAGCGTATAACGACGGCAAAGTTGATACCGTGGTCCTGAGGCTAAAATGTGCTGATGATAGTCGCCAAGGGTGGCTTGCATACCGGCGCCGTCAGATAGGTGGGATATGCACCATGAGATGTTCGCTGAATTGTATATCGCAAAGGACTTGGGCTCACTAAAGTCGGTTGGGGTCCTCTGGGATCAGGTCGATATGGACCGGACCGTATGCGAAAGTCTAGTCTTAACGGAAATCCATCAAGGTTGCTCGGACGCGACGCGGCTGGAAACCTGCGTCGTCAAGGGGCTGAGACATCGAAAACGCCATCGCAAGACCTCGATACCGGTAATCCGAATTACCGAGACTTCATGTTCTCAAGGAGAGCAGCAAAGATTGTGAAGAATCGCCCGCAGAGTCACGATACGTCGCACTGAGACACGGACTATCGCCACCACGAGAGCTAATATAGAGGACCATGAGCGATCCATAGGTATAGGCAAACTTCAGGTTACATTAAAGTAGATCGGAACATCTCCATTAAGTGGTATACGCCTTAAGAAATCATTACCTACACAATGCCGCATATTCATAAAATCAACCATATAGCAGGTTAATTACCTTCTAATCACGAGAACCTCTACTCCTAGATAGTTGGATAGTTGCCCTAAAACAGTTTCAAGAGCGAGTATGAGCCGGCCTCAGGTACGAAGATCTCCGTCCAAGTTCAAGACGCAACTTTGGACCGGCTCGAAAAAAAGAATATGGCATATCACCATCGGGCATAGAAGAAAGAATATTATAAAAAGAACTCCGAATCGGGGAATCGAACCCCGGGCTTGACGGATCGCACAATTTCTTGTTTGAGAGCGTCAAATGTTAGCCACTACACCAATTCGGATTGCTTGCCAAATGATTCATATTGAATCGACTTGTTTGCTGATGAAAACTTTTGTGTAAAATTTCTTTATATGCCCCATGTTAGCGTTGCGGTCCGAAGAGTGGGTGCGAAGAGGATACCAAAGGAGTGGAGACGGAAAGCTAAGACCAGCAGTAGCGGAGGGCCGTTCCTGCCTTGAGGGGATAGTATGTCTAACCACCATCCACTTAAGTGAATTAACTAATTTTTATTAGTATTCTAGTTTGAATTCACCTGGCTAGTGTAAGTACGCTCCCTTTTTGAAAGGTTGGTAGAGCTGTAGATGGGTGTTTGTATAGTCTCGTAGTCTGACTTAGTAGTGGGCTAAGCATATGCCACTATAGTTCTGCACCCGTTTGGTTCTCCTAGGCATGTGGCTTTGATAAATGGTTGGAAAAAGGGGTAGAGTAAGCTGGCTAGTTGGCGATGCTTTGTGGATTGTGACAGGTAAAACAATATCACCTGTGACAAGAACTTATCTACTACTCTTTGACAATCGTGCGGCGTTTCCATAAGTCGAGTTACAATCACTGGATTTGACGACATCGACATCCCCCAGCCATACAGCCGCCCTAAATATACCAACATCCAGATAAGGCAGCTATCCCCTGTTTCCAGGGACTGCCGAGCCTCTCCAAACCCGGATAACCGGATAGCCCCTGCAACAAGGCCAGCCGCGGCTACTACTCAATCTGCGGATGCCATGAAAAATGACAAATATTTATATGGAGATCGAGCCAATACAATTGAGCAGAGCTCCATATTCTCCAAGTCTGATTACTTGACGACGTAATGATAGTTTAGGGGAGGCAAGACACCCTAATAGGTGACTGAGCGTGCGGTTGGCCATGAAATTGCCGACCTAAACGTGCACTACACCTCGCTCTTATTTACTATGTATACTAACATATAGATAAGCCCTTCAATAATACGCCATGATTGGTAAGATATCCAGGAGGAATCTCGAAGAGCCTAGGATTTAAGGGGGGCGGAGGTGACACGTGATTCGTCGATCGACGTCCTATCTACCGCAGGCTAAATCTATTAATATAGAAACAATTTGAGAATAAACGGCGAAAAAATGCAGTCTAGCGGCATATAGGAGAAGAAAAAGTGACGGCGGAAGTATGTATTTAGGAGTTACGAACCGGGTTATCGCACACAAGTCGTCCAGGCCTCTTTGCACTCCGAGCTTTCGCTTCTCACTAGCTTAAACGGTAGTACGCCAGTTTCGCCCCAAGATGCAGTGGAAAGCTCTCGCCCTTGCACTTTTCGTGCAGCGCGGCTTCGGCCAAGGCTTTGAGATGATGCGGTTCAGTTGCTCGCAGCTCGTCGTCGACCGCTTGGACCCGCTGGTCAATCCCGGCATGGTGCCGTCGCCGCATCTGCACCAGATCGTCGGAGGTAACTCTTTTAACGCTTCCATGGACCCGGCGGACCACGATCTCCCCTCGCTATCCACGTGTACTAGTTGCACGTTCTCGGAAGATTTCTCAAACTACTGGACCGCCGTTCTGTACTTCCGAGCCCGTAACGGAACGTACAAGCGCGTGCCTCAATATGCTTCCGAAGGTCTGCGGGCCGACGGCGGCATCACGGTGTATTATATCCCAGCGTCGGACAGAAACACAAAGGTTACGGCCTTCAAGCCCGGATTCCGAATGCTTGTTGGAGACGCGGCAGCACGCTCGCCCAGCACGGCGCGCAAGGTGTGCCACCGATGTATGCCGGCGACCGGGGACAATAGCAACATAAATTGTGGAGCTCCGGATGCGCAAACTCTACCTAAGGGCTTCTGTGCCGGCGGTATACGCTCGGTCATCACCTTCCCCACGTGTTGGGATGGTAAGAACACGGATAGCGCTGACCACAAGAGCCACGTCGCCTACCCGACAGGGTCCTCCGACACGGGGGTTGGTGCGTCTGGTACCTGCCCAACAAGCCACCCGGTGAAGATTCCGCAAGTGATGTACGAAGTAATGTGGGACGTAAGTATTACCAGTTCTCCCTAGTCTCCCTTATGAGCCGCAAGGTTCGGCTTGAGAGCCTTATCTTGCCTAACGGTGGCCTGAGGGACATCGTAATGGGCTCGGCTCAGCTTCACTAGAAGCATCGACTGAGGCCTCCGCTAACCTGATGTGTGATATAGACCCGGTCCTTCAATGACAAGAACCTCTGGCCCGAAGACGGCTCGCAGCCTTTCGTCTGGAGTACTGGCGACAAGTAAGTCTCTCCCCGGCCCCAGCACTCAGACTGTGATTCTAAAGCCAGTATACAGGGATGGATACTCGCAGCACGGAGACTACGTCTTCGGCTGGAAAGGCGACGCGCTCCAACGCGCCATGGACGCCCGCTGCAACGGAGCGGTGTGCAACCAGCTCAAGACGCAATCCTCAGAGACGGCGATGAAGTGCACCAAGCCACGTGTGGTCGAGGAGGACTTCGATGGATGTAAGTGACATCTCCTAGCTATGTATCTCGTGCAGCTCTTGCGGGCCTGTTTGGCTGACCGTCTCGTAGGGGKGACTCAAATTCCGGGTATGGATATGACTTCTTAGATCGGTATCGGTGAGGAGTGGTTGAGGGCACGCGCAGTATTAGAATGAAACGTATATGATAAACATAAATCGATGTCGGACATGCCAATAAGCGCCTAACCTCACTTGTAATCTGTGAGTATCAGTACAAATAGGGAGTATTGGCAACGTGAGTTACGTTGCCGCCCCGTTTTTGCCCCTTCCTAAACTTCCGCATAGCAGGTTGAATCGTTCTGCTTGAAAATCCCGACCTACAGCGATGGCTGGAAGACGACGTTGAATGAGACTGCTCACCAACAGGAGGCCTTGATCATGCTTGTTAGCGTTAGAATCGTCTCCAAGATGTAAAGTGTTGACATACTGAGACGTCTAGTCAAGGATTCACCAGGGCTGACTAGACGGCTTAAGTAATTCACGTCGATTCCTTATCTCGTAGACTACTATTTATACATATACGACTAGTGACCATATATTTACACCATCACCCCGTCAGTGCCGCATGCTGTCTGTTCCGAACGTCCAGAGAGAGGCTGCTGTTAACGCCATCCGAACTCCGTTCCCTATTGCCACTACGCAGACCAAACGCTCCAACCGCCAGACCGGCCGATATTATTTAGAATTTTTAGAAGAGAAGAAAAAAAAGGAGCACCCCTTGCCAATAATGCGTGAGACCAGGGTGCGCAACGCCAAGATGCGAAAAATAGAACCAAATGCTAAGACTCCATGCCATGCAATGTTATGCCTCTTTTCCACTGAACTTTTAGAAAAACGAGTCAAGTCCAATCGTTTTATCGAACAGAGATGGCTAGGAAAGCCGAAAGGAAAGTAAGAGATGGGTATCATCGCGCCGCGAATGCGAAAGATTAAAAACTGGTTCAGAATATAGTTATATTCTTGGCGGTGACTGGCAAGTAATCATGGTTTATGAATGCAGAGTAATGCTAAGGGGAGATATTCATCTGCATGGACGAGTCGAGGACCAGAATGGATCAGTTAACCTCGTCGTAATTCCGGAGAGACGGTGTCCAGGATGAGAAAGACTTGTGCTTGGGTTCGCGTTGAAGCTGGGAAAGGAGATCATCCAAGTCAACCCAGTTTCCATCATCATCGGCAAACTTCCGATGCTTCTTAGATACAATGTGCTGAAACAACAGTTAGTAACAGATTCCCACGTGATATTTCGAGTTTAGAAGGCTAGACATACCTCATCGAAGTCATCATACTTTTCTGCACAATTCTCACAATAACCAGGTTTGAGCTCCTTCTTCGGTGTTGCTGTCTCCCGTTTTCTTGCTCGTGGGAGAACCTTGGAAGCAGTCTTGGATTCTTTGTCAGCACCATTTTCATCTACGAGGTCGAGCTTTCGACTCGAAGTGCGGCTCATAGTGCTAAACGACCGTTTAGCTGGTATCTCATCTCGCAGGCTTATCTCAGCGGTCCGACGAGAACTCAAGTCTTGTGAAGTTGCAGTACTATTGCGCTTCAGAACCTGACGCTGGAGACCGTGGACCTCCTTGCTCAGACCGGTTATAACACCTGGTGTAGTCGCGGTTGAAGAGACCATTTGGGATCGAATCGCCGAGGTTACATTCGAAGGCTGGACCCCGGATGCAACTGGCTCACCACCAAAGAGACGACTGGGGGCGCGGCCAGTAAAAGCTTGAGAACGGGCCTCTACAGCTTGGCCGAAGGTGGACTTGGATGAATTGGATAACTCAAAGGAGGCAACACTAGAACCACGAGAGTGACCATTCTCCATCTCACCCAACGACCGCTTTCCAGTTACGGGCTTCGGGGGCACCATCCTAGGAGGTTGGAGGGCTGGCTTGGTCTCAGTAGCCTTAGCTACCTGGACTTTTGGCTTGGGCTGAGGTCGAGCTTCTCTCGGTTCGTACTCGTCGATAAACGGACAACGACCCAGTGCGGCGGTGCGGAATTGGGGCCAGTCTCCCTTCGACTTCTCCGCCACCTTCTTATACTCTCTAACCATGATAGGCTTTTGCTTCTCCTCAATATCGTACACGTAAATGTACGGACCCTTGAAATAATGCAATTCCTGGCCGTTCACGGTGGGATCTCGGTCGGAAGGTCCGTTGACGCGCTCCTTAGAAAGGAGTTGTAGCAGGTTGCGCTCTTCAGCAGCAATCCGTGTCTCAGTCTCCCTCGTCTTGCGAGTACCAAACGCAATCTCCGTAGTGACATATGGGTCCGTCTCAAGGAGCAGGGACAACATCCGTTGCAGCTTGTCCAGAGACCAAATTTTCTTCCCCATCTCTCTGGCACGTAAGAGAACATCCATATTACGTTTCGGTTGGTTCGATGGCTCAGCTTGAGCATGCGATGGTATCTGCCGGGCTCGGATATCTCCGTCAAATCTTCGTTTGGTAGAGGCCTCTGTGAGGCGAGTCAGTAGCGAGGGATTAATAGTCTTGACCTCTTCCTGTTCTTGCTCTTCCCGAATTTGATCCAAGTTCTTCTCGGCAGCTGGGGGCGGGAATCCGCGGCCTACATTATTCTCCTCGGGGATCGGCCGGGTGGTCACGACATGTGTAATATCAATAGAGAAAAAGGCCGCCTCACGCTGTGCAGAAATCATGTAAGCCAAACGAATCAACCGAGACCACATAGGGCAGACTACTTACACCACCTAAAGCCGCAATTTGTTTGGCGAACTTTTTGTGAGCATCGTTGGGGACTTTCTCAAAGTAGAAAACAAGCTTAGGGAACCTAGCACGGTGATGTTTTTGCCAAATCTGGATATGTGCAACATCCTCCTCGGTATATCCAGGGTTAGTGGATACTGCCTGCTGCTGCTGCTGAGCCTGATGATGGCCGGCTCTCTCCTTTGCCAATTTGTTCTCATAACTGTTTCCGTTGCGGCGTGTTTGTATGGGGATCTGGCTCTTAGAGGCCCGATGCTGTTGTGAAGGAGACTTCAATGAGCGTTGAGAGGTGCTCTCGATAATCTGCTTCTTGGCCGGAGGCGGCTGACCATACTGCTCTTCTCGATGTACCTGACTCGAGGGCCGTTTGTGCTTGGCAAGGAGAGCAGAGCTTCGCAAGGGAGAGTTGGCGGCATTCTGGTTTGATGATAGAGGAACTCGTCTACCGGACATGGTCGAAAGAGGAGCTTGTGTTGGCGATAAAGATACGGCTGCCATATAAATGTCGTATTACTTGATGTTAAGTGGGGGGTTTGGGTCGAGTTGCCGGTGGATGTCTAAACAGCTTGGAGTTGCCTAACAAATAGTGCCTATTAAGGTGGCCAGGTTGACTCGAGGTCGACTATTAGACTTGAGCCCTTCTCATTGACTCAAAGTAGACAAGCTGGTAGAGTTGTGTCTATGTCCACCAATATAAATTCTGTGGTTGGCACGCGACGAATCGTGACACAACACGGCGAATTTCAAGGCACAACACGGTCGAAAGGTGGGTGTTAGGGCGACATTCAGGTCACTTGAAGAGGAACAAATGACGGTCGAGGACTCAATTGTTCAAACGACGCGAGAACGAAGCCGTATTTCGACGTGTAATGGTGTGGAAGTCGAGCCTAAGTCACGAAGCTGGAAGCTGGTGGTGGGCAAATAATAGAATTCAAGAGGTCCACAGCTTTTGAGGCGTGACTGGTAAATTGCGCTAGCACTAACAATTTCCGCATCAACAACACAAGGGTTGTGCACAGACCGCTTGACATCACTGTAAGCCCCCGCCGACAATGTGCATAGCAACCAGCAACCCCAATTCACTGCCCCACCTGCCAGCTACCAAGCACCAAGCAATTTAGGCAGGTTAGGTAATCAGCAACCAGCTAGCGCAAAAAATTCCGAAGCTCTAGCGGTTCAAAAGCGCCTCAAACCTCCGGCTTACAACGTCGACGCTGGGATTGGGTGCGCCAAAAGCAGCAAGCCTATACATCTTAGACTCTGTATAATAAACCCTTAGCTTTTCGCAACGTTTTGTCCTTGTGCAGGAGCAATTAAACTCTAATATCCTTATGTTACCCTTTTCGGCAATGCTGCAGGTAATTCGGTGATGCAATTGGTTGGACCGCCGCTCTGAATATGAAGTTTTGCCAGCTGCCATTGAGGCAACTCGAGCGACATCTCAAGCCGCACTCGAAGCCTTTCCCTCCGCAATTGGCCCGCCGCTTATCGACAACACACTCCTCCCCTCGATTTCTAAACCAATCCTCGACGTACTCAGGCTCAAGATGTAGCCTAAGATCAGCACGCGCCTATTCAACGGCCGTCCACGCTTCCAACTTCCTCTTTGGCCAGCCAGTCCACGAAACACACCCGCATCTCCTAGCAGCAGGCGAACTCACGCCTGGTATCACCGCTCAAGAATACCACGAGCGTCGCGCCGCGCTCTGCCAATCCCTACCGCCCGATTCCGCCGTCCTCCTTCCCTCTGCGACGCTCAAGTACCGATCAGGCGCCGTCTTCTATCCCTTCCGCCAAGAATCCAACTTCCTCTACCTGACGGGCTTCTCCGAGTCCGATTCTCTGGCTGTACTGAGGCGGACGGGCGACGAGTCCGGCGACTACACATTCCACCTGTACTGCAGGCCGAAAGACCTCAAAGCAGAGCAATGGAGCGGTCCCTGGAGCGGCATCGATGCCGCGAGGGACGTGTGGAATGCAGATGAGGCGGGCGACATTAGTCGAGTTGAGAGTCTACTAGCCGATGCACTCAAGGGGGTGAAGAAGATATTCACGGACGCTGACTTGACGAAGTACGGCGTGCCGACGAAATTCGGCAACCTCGTGCGTTCAGCAGCCCCGAACGCAACAACGGCGCCGCTGAAACCCCACGTCAACGTCCTCCGCGCCGTGAAGTCCCCCGCCGAAATAGCCAATATGCGGCGGGCGGGGCAAGCATCCGGTCGGGCAATAACAGAGGCCATGCGACGGCCGTGGAACTACGAGAAGGAACTTGCCGCGTTCCTCGAGTACCAGTACCAAATGTCCGGCCTAGACGGGCAAGCGTACATCCCAGTAGTCGCGGGAGGCCCTAAAGCGCTACTGATTCACTACGTACTAAACAACGGCACGCTAAACGAGTCCGAGTTCGTGCTCGTAGACGCGGGCGGCGAATACGGGACATATATCACTGACATAACGCGCACGTGGCCAGTCTCAGGCAAATTCACGCAGCCGCAGAAGGACCTATACAACGCGGTGCTGCGCGCACAGCGGTCATCCGTCTCGCTCTGCCGCGCCAGCGCCAACGTCACGCTCGACAATCTACACCATATCACGGAGAACGCGCTGCGCGACCAGCTACAGCAACTGGGCTTCGACATGAGTGGCGATGCCATGGGCGTACTATTTCCGCATCACGTCGGGCACTACGTTGGGCTGGACGTGCACGACGTACCTGGCTACCCGCGCAACGTGGTCCTGAAAGAGGGGCATTGCATTACGATCGAGCCAGGTATCTACGTTCCAGACGACGAGAGGTGGCCTGAGGCCTTCCGGGGCTTGGGGATCCGTATTGAGGACAGCGTGTGTGTGGGAGATGACAGTCCCTTGATCCTGACTACGGAGGCTGTGAAAGAAGTCGATGACATCGAAGCCTTGAGGAACTAGAACAAGCGAATGGCTCCGGCGTAGCGGATCTTCTCTCTAGGATCCCACCACGAGGCTTAGGGGAGCCAGTTGTAGAATCATAGCACGCATCTTGGGAATCATGCTGTGCATTGTATGAGATATCAGCATATCAAGGCGTATGAAAGGCTATCCAGCTAGAGCGAGGCGCTTAATTGGTATATTATACCTATGTATCACATTGGGCAGCGTGAGTTGGCAGAGGCTGCTCATCAGGCTCATTTAATATCAATCATGTCAGATTCCCACGTCCGAGAGGTGACTGGTAAGAATCAGCCCCTGAGCACAGGGAATAGGGGCAAACAATCTCGAATTGGTACCGAGTAGAGTTTAAGCCACCTTTGTCATTTACATCCCATCCCATCCTCGACGGGCACTCCCGACGTCGTAAAAAATTGTTGGGCGGTGAAACTGTTATGCATTAGTTTCATACATACCCAGTGACATTTTTGCGTTTCAATCCTCCTGACTCCGTAGCCCGAAGGTCTAAGGCGCGCGCCTAGTTGCCAAGGGTGCGATCGTACGATCAGAACAGGGTTAAAGAGGCAAAATTCACTCAACAAATCTGATGTGAGATGTGGAAATAGAATGCGCGCAAAATGTCTCGGCTCACGGCCGAGTTCTATTATTAATTTCAGGAAGATTCTGTCAACGCGCGTCATCTCCCGTGGGAGGCAGTAGGTATCACAGTAAAGCCCATAGATTCCAAGACCATTTGCCATTGCTCCTCTCGGGAGCTTAGAGTACACCCTTTTTCTGAGTAGGTAGCAGAGTAAAAAAAAAAAAAAAGATTCCCGCCTCTTAAATTTTCATTCCCCGTAGGCCGTAGAACAGATCCACAGGCTCTGATGAAAATTGTGGTTTCCCAAACCAACACCGAAAACGCCATAATTGTGCCTCAGTGGCATCCTCCAAGTATAAAAACCATTCATCTATCCCCAAGATGCTTACTCCTTAGATAGTTGAAAATTCAATTTTTCTAGTGTCCCAACATGCAACCCAACCATGTATTCTACCGGACTCCGATGTGATTTCATACAGAAGGTGGTATATATACGTGTGTAGGAAGGTATGCCGATGGTAGGTAAAGGCGACTCAGAAGGTGCATTATGTTTGTGTTCGTAGGTATGTTTTGTATCATTCCGTTTGACTGGTATAGACTTTCTGAGACTACCAAGTCCAGATTTATCAGGTGGGTTGCGAGTGTTGGGTATCATCGTTGAAGTGTATTCGTGTGTCGTCATAATCGTAGCGGTTGCTTTTGTTGATAGATTTGTTGGATTCTTTGATGATTAGCATGAAGGGTGAGTGGTGATTGGGACTGGTGGTAAATATTCCAGTATTGAATATAAGACTGTCGTCTATGAGAAAGCTCTAGGGTTGAAGACGGAAGCGCCGTATCCTTGAGGTGCCCAGTTTGGTGCAGGTGCGGCGCCGACCAGTTGCTCAAAGGCGTGTAACCGGCGGGCGAGTTCTTCATTCTTCTGAGCCATTGACCGGTTTCTTCGCTCAAGCTGGTGAATATATTCGGTTGCCTTAGTCAGGACAGTGCCCTACAAGCGAGTTAGTGATATGATTCGCAGGGCAAGTGGGTTTTTGAGTTGAACATACCTTGCTGACTTTGGGAGCTGTTCGTGATGCTCCAGGGTTGTCATTCTCATCGCCGTCTTCAGGTATCGCACGAAGAGAAGGAATTGCATCCCGTAGTTCGGCAATCTTATCCTTCAGATTAGTGCGATACTTTCGCTCAATGTCGTTGTGTGCCGCTCGGTCACTATTCCTAGGCTTGTCCTTAGACTTCTCCACAACATCCGTCGAGTTGTTACGCGAGGGTACTTGTGGTCTTGTCATAGCCGGCTTGACCCGTGGTTCGGGGGTGTTGCTTTTGCTGTCGCTCATGGTAGTCGGGCTCTGGTTAATTTCAAATCGGAAATCCATTCCGGGTGCTTGTCTTGGGATGGCTTGCTGTTGTGGTGCTTGTCCCGTTCCCATAGCAATAGCAAGAAGTCTCTGGCGTTCAGGGTCGTTGAATGGAGGATTCACGTTCACGTAGTCCATGCGAAAGCCGGGTTGCGGCTGCTCCCAGCTAAGCGGAGTCGAGTAAAGTCTCTCGCGCGGGGGAATTTCTGAAGGTACGGCGACTGACTCAGTTTTGCTGAGCTGGTCAGCCAAGGCCATGGAGAAGAGGTCGTCTTCGTCCGACAGCGCGTGGTCAAGGGCGCTATCGTCGACAAGATCGGCAGTAGATGAGGGCGGATAAGCCACTTTGAAGCTGTTGCCGGGTCTCCCGACAATCCTTGATCTTGGATGAGGTTGAGCTAGAGTTGGAGATCTAATCTAGATTCCAGATAGATGTTAACACTTGCTTTACGTGGACGTCGTTCTCGGCGCTTACAGCTTTGGTTTCCCGGTTTTCGGCAAAGATTGGGTCGCTCTCGTTGTCGCTATCGAAGCGAAGCCAGTAGTCAGAGCAGTCTAGAGTGGAGGGATCCTCGGTGAATCTAGACTTTCGAATATCAGAGCACTGGCGCTTCTTAGGTAGCTCCTGTCCAGCGAGCTTGTGCTTATGTGAGGGGTTAGAGAGGTTCTGAGAGGTAGTTGAGGCCGGCGAGTCGGCAGAAGTACTGGGAGTCTGATGCGAGCCTGATGTCGGGATCGAGTTCACAACACTTGATTCGGCAGACCTGTCCAGTTCGTCCCAGAAGCTGATAGATGAGAGATGCTGCGAATAATCCGTCGATTGGTCGAAGAATGTCTCGAAAGTCTGGGGGATGTCAGGGGTTTATAGATCCGTTGAGATGGAATCGATCTTAAAATACCTTGTCGTTACCAGCAGGATAAACGTCAATGTCCTGCATAACACCTGCGTCCATGACGAATCCCACAGCAATTAAGAGGCCACCAGTAGGTCTTTGGTGACACTATACCTTGATTGCTATGGTTTATAAAATAAGGGGGGAGGTGTCCCGGTACGGGATGGTCGTCGGAAGCTAGGCCTTGTAATGTGATGTTGACGGTCTCATGCGAAGTCCAGGCTTGGCGAGGTGGACGGTGGAAGTCGGATTAATCAAGATGAGTATCCTGGAAATTGCCACGTCCCGTTGCCGTGTGCCGTGGCACAATGGTTGCGTAGCTGAGTAACCTCAAGGCGGGKGAGGGATGGGTATGTGAGTGAGTTCCTGGGTGTAAGTGTGAAGCCACTAGGCGTCCAGCGAGCAAGCCACACTAACACACTAAGGCTATAGGGGAAGGATTCTCGACTGAGGAGGGATGGAGAGATATGATATCACAAAGATCACGAGTAATGCCACAATGGCGATGATGATGGATCAAACGATGTTGAGGAACGAACGATAAATAGGGCAGTTTAGATCGGTTGGTGGTCAGTAGTTGTTTATCTAGTCGATTTAAGGATGGAATGGGATGGCAATTCGAGAATTCGGCCATTAAAGAATAAGAATCAGATCCTACGAACTATGGCCGAGACCGCCCGATGATGCAAGGGTACAAGTTACAATCCAGAGCAAATGGCCTGACGCTGCAGAGCAACGGAGACGCTCAGATAAAATCCAAGCCGGGCCCCCAAGCGCCCCAAGGACGATCCCGATATACTAAGGAAAGCGTAGCGAATTCTAGCGAATGTAGCAGATGTAGCACGGTACGTCGCCGCGGCAGCGGCAGCGGCAGCAGCAGCAGTAGCAGCGCATCGCATCGCATCGCATCGCAAACTTCCAACGTGGCTTCGTATGCGCAGCTCCGACTCTTCCCTAGCTGCACCTCAAGCTGTAAGCCATGTAAGGCCATGTAGGTACCGCCAGAAGGTACTAGATGTACAGGCAGTATAAGCGGGAAAATGAAGGACCCTGGGGTAACCAAGAATCCCATGATTCCCACATTATGGGCTGATGGCCGCAGCGGTCAACTATGGGACTCGTCCGGGTTGCAAATTTCGTCACAGGCCTGACAGACCTGAGAGGGAAAAAAGGCGAAAAGCGTTGTCATCGGTGCATCGGGGTGTCGAAAAGGTGGCCTGACTTTTGTCCTCAGAAAGTATCTCTTCAAGGGGGAGGGTCTAGAATCACGCGGCAGGTGGGGTGAATTTGCCAAAGATCAGGCCACACGCAAGGCTGACGCTCAAAACATCGTATGACCGTTGCTTTCCTCCTTTGGAAATAAGGAGTCTAGCGGTTCTAGACGCTGCTACCCGCTGTAATTGGCCAAAATCTTACTCTCCCGCTTCCTATTGGCTGCAATTTTATCCCAATCAAGTCTCCGCAAATCTCGCAGCCTCGCATACGCCCCCGCTTAAACCGTCGAGCTTGGACCCGAACCTCGGCATGTGCCACACATGTCTGGGCCGTCATCAATTATTGAGCTTGTGGCGGCTGTGGCTTTATCGACAGAGTCGGTACATGTAGGCAAGTACCGGGATACCTCGTATAATACGAGTACGTGTGTAAGCTTCGTACCTCAACTTGCTCTTCAAATCCGCTCCGTTTTCTTCCGTCTTTCATCGGATAATATTCGCGATCATGGGTAGTCTCACCGGTTTCAACGACAGCAATCTTCACGACGGCCCTCACCGACGCTAGAAACCTGCTTCACATGCCTCTAGATATGACGATGTCTACCTTGGAATTAACACATAGATACTACGTATTCGCTGCATGCCGTATGCAAGATCTGGGTCTAAGTATACGATGCACCGCCGTCTCGTCTTAGAGTCGTCATGGACTCTTAGACCCGTCCAGGCCTCAGCAACGCATCTACCATGGACTTCGCTCAACAAATGATAGAAGTAGATTAATCCTCCGCTTATCCAGGGTTCCAAAATGGTGGCAGTCGGCATTGGTTCCCCGTCTTATTAGGTAGGGCTTGAGCGCGGATCCATTGGCACAGAGCCAATGTTCAGATATTCGGCTAGATCTACCAGATCGTACGATCAAAGCAAATTCTATGCGAGTGATAGAGAACGCAAGGCCCTTGCAATATTACATGTGGGTGTCGCGTGTGGCTGCATACCCGCGGTCGTAGACGACTTACTATTCCACATGTAGCAACCAACTCCTTGCGCGGACCGTCGTTTCTACAACCTCGTGAGCAACTACGAAGTTGCCTCATAATTTATTTTGGCCAACGGGGGAGAAATCCGGTCCATGGCCGTATGCCGGTATCTGCAGCTGTTCTTGGTGCCGCCCCCAAGTGGCTTGTGGAAGTACAAATCTTAGCTTCTTCGTCGTTCTCCTTTTCTCCATCTACCCGTCGATCGGTAATGATCGTAATCCCCGTCTTTTCTGAGACATTCATCTACGGAGGCATCATCCTATCACAACTTCAGTGGGCACATAGGAGCTGCTAGATGTGTCGATAATGTTTCAAGACATCTGGGAGAGTGAGACCTATGAATCCATACAAGTTTACAGATTCGGAGTACGGAATATCCCTTTAGGTTATGGTTCCCTCTTGCGGAAAAGCCCGGTGGCCAACAGGACTCAGTGCTGCGAAGTCAACTCACGATGCTTCCGTAAAGGCTGTCTGTCGTTACATAGCGTTCTGGCTCGCGGCGCTCGTCGCCACGTCCCTAGGCTCATTCCATCAATCCCCGAGCTCCCGCAGCCGTGCTTTTAAGTCACATGGCCACTAATGACAACGAAGTTCACGATATTAATTTGTGTTCTATAGCTTCGGTAACATTATCGGTAGTTTCCGAACCAAGTTTACATGCCCCTGATTCCACCCGGACGGAGTTTTTGCTCCATGTTAGGATCGAAGAATACGATGGAAGGTTTATATTCAATAAGTGATATCGTTTCTTAGTAGTCCTTCCAATCAATGGTGAAGAAACTAAACTGACTCCCGGCGCCGTGCGAAATAGGAGTCCTCCACGCTTGATTCGTATTGGGCCTGCATAGCGTTCAGGCAACGCCGGTGGATACCGTACAGCTGCCTTCATCAATCTTCAAAATGTTTATATAATAAATGGTCCTTTTGACTTGTTAAACCTTTCATGATATTTATATTCTGCCTAATTTGCTTCGAAATACGTTGCTTTATGGGACTCAAGGGAACGATCTCTCAGGAGTGAGGACGTCAGTACAGTTCAGCGGAATCCCTGGTTAGTGCACATACATGAGCTAGGTACAGGTAGGTAATGGATTTTCATTGCTTAATGTACCTTAAGCGCCCGAATTAAATAGAACAGAACTTGTAATTTCAATTTAATCCTAGATATCCAATATTACGTGGTTCAATATATTCTTGACTAACATTACATTTTTGAATAACTTGATAGAGTATTATCGCAAAGACATTGAACATGTAAAGTGCAAATGGCCTCACTCATCATATCACACATGGACTAATATTCGGCCATCACTTAATAGAGCAATATCTATTCCAATACTTTAATCGAGATGATTGTATCTAATGTATTTATTTCTTGTATCTAGCGTGTATATTAATATCAGTGCTCTAATGGACATATTTCTTCCCACAAATAAGTATGATCTTGGCCCAGTGAAAGATAGCGGCTTTGAGATACATGCTAACCGTACTAAAACTTGAATTTTGAAGCCCACTCACGACAGGGCTAATTTCTAACATCTGAGCTTTTCATAGACCTACTCGTGCAATGTGACCATGACATCTGTTTATTTTTTATTTGCCCCTGTAGGGAGGAACCTGATTTCTCTCCAGTAAAAAATCGTCCAATCTTGTCCGTTTCTTCGCGCTTTGCCCCGAGCGATGCCGCCTAAGAGTGTTGAAACATTCTCCTGAATCCTGCAGTGCCCATAGCTCAGAGTTATCAGGAATCGTCAGATGCTGCAACGCCTCCGCAACAGACAGGCCTTTAGCAACCCAGGGAGTTTCTCGTCAGCCAACTCGAATTAACTATATGGAAATATTGAAGGATGTAAGACACTGGTTGAGTTGATCATAAACCCAGCTAAAAAAAAAATCATGGGCATGGCATCGCGTAGAGATGTACGCCATCATTGTCGCTGACTTGGAAAATGAATTGATGTCAAATATTATGCTATATCTAATATATATCTGAATGGGACTATAGTAGGTACCTATATAATGAATCAATAAGTTGAGGACTTTACTAGGAAGTATTCAGCGAGCCCGGATACATGAGCTATCCACTCATATAGATATAGAGACGGCAGATCACGACCGGATCGGATCGGCAGCAGATTTTGGAGACACAAGCACCAAGTGGGGAAGATACGGAACCATCGGAGTTGATCTACACCCAAGCGGACCTCCCGATAGGAATACAGCATGCCGGCGGGTGGGGAAAAGCACGTCATTTGATGGCGCGATAATGGATTTCTAAGATTTATAAGATTTTATCTAAAGTTACAGCACAACGACAGCAAGCTATACTTAAACCAACTACCTAGGGAGATTGTCTCATTAATGAGAAACGCTTAAGCAGTTAAATTAACTCCCAAGATACACACAAAATAGCAAAGGCACGATGGCCTACAAAGTGGGGAATTATMCCTACCCCTCGCCGCTAGAGGGATACGAGAACGCCCCGCCGCTCCCGGACGAGAAGAACGAGGACGGGAAGAGCTTCAAGAATCCCGTAAGAGAGACTCTTAGCAAGGCGTATCTTGAGTTTCCGGATCCGCTGGACAAGGGTCGTCGTGGAGGCTTGTGAGTCCCGCGAAAAGCGTAAAATCCCCACAGGCTAATCCTCGGCTCCAGCGACGTGCACATATACTATCTCCCAAATAATGAAAATCAGACACGGTACGCCAAGGAGCTGTGGGAACGTATCAGACGCGAATGTATGCCGCTGCTCTACTGCATTTATAGACTTTACAAGCTACCCATATATGGTTAGTACTAGGATCAACTCACTGATGGCCTCCCAGTTCCCGAGTTAAGGATATACCGTGTCTGGGACCGGCCGGTCGGACCGCATCCAGTGGCGATGTTTGAGGTGAATCTCTTCACTCCAGCCCAGTTCGGCGCTTTCATCGCCTGGCTCGCTATCTATCGCGGCCCACTATCGGTACTGATTCACCCCAATACCGTTGAGGAGGGGGAGGGGATTGCCGAAGCCGATGTCGATCGCCGGAATCATTCACAGAGGGCTATCTGGATGGGCGAGAGGTTCCCCTTGGACTTAGATAGATTCTAGAAGACTAGAAGATGAAGTCTCTGCAGGGAACTGGACAGTGAGCTTCCTAAGCGCTAAATATTCAATTACCTGAAAGCATGTCGGCCTAGAATAGTTAGTTATGGACGATCCGGTGTCGCTTTATGGTTGAGACTGAGACATGCAGAAATATGCTTAAAAGCGGCTTGGCTCTGCTATTTGAATTATTATTCAAGTAACCCCGGGCCGAAGTAAAATAAGTTGTAGTATAATGGGTATATCCATGAATTGTGAATAGGAAGTTTGAGTTTATATTGAATTTGCCTAAGGCTTAATATTGATAGAAATTTTTTGAGGGGTTACACTAATGGAGATATGTTCTTATAAAGGGGACTATCACCATAAAGAATATCGTTGTAGACGGACATATTTCGCTTCTTTCATGATGGACCGTGCGTTTTGCTTCCGTCTTTCCTTCACGACGGTACGGCGCGGTCCCGTATACACATCCCTGTGAGCCTCCTGGATACATAATCTCCAACGTCGCCTATCCTTCCTTGAGGCTGGCTCATTAGATATGCTTATACTGCGTCCATATGAGTGCGATTACGGCGTCTTCAACGCGTGTCCGCGGCGGTCTAGCAATCGTGGCGTTGAGCAAATTTGAGAGAATGTCTCGACGCCACTGAGATACGCAGACGCGGGGTCGTGAGCTTCTTATCATCTATCGACCGATGTCGCCATTCCTTCTGCCTCTATCCGCCAGTTCATCCCATCTTCTGAACGTTCAACTTGACTCGAGGTCTTGCTTTGCCTCCGGACTTGGCCGAAATGGTAATCTTGAAAGGAAAAGAAGTACGTTAAGCCAAATCGTTGGGGGAAAGATGCCAGGGTCTTTTATCTCCATTGAAAATCAGAGCGTGGAGAGCTTGTAGGCAACCGCCCCATCGCAGATATCGACTTTTTTCCTATTTAGGTGGAATGAAGCGAGTGGGTCCAGAAAGTTCATCGTTTAGTTGGTCCCCTATTCTTAGCAATAGGCACGTTGGAACGCTATAGAGATCAGCCCTCGGCGATTGGCGAATCAAGTGACATCGCAGTGCAAGTCAGCATGCATAATGGTTCTATTGGGAATAGGCTCTGACGTCGCTTGAAGGCGACCATGGCTGTTAATATTCTCCCTAAGGGTCTACATCTTGCGAAATAAAACCGCATCACCGCCATGTGGGCTGAGGAGATTTGGGACCCTCTATCCAAACAAACTTCCTCGCCAACTCCTTTGGAACAGGACAGACCACAGTTCCGACCGACGATCTGCGTGAAGAGCTGGGGTGATCTACAGACTAGTGGATAGTCCTAGATTACTTGAACATGTCCTCCAACGTGTCGCGCGTGATATGGAGTACAGACTGGCAGCCACCAGCTCTCTCGGCTGTGAATTTTGACCCCGACGATGAGGTTCTATGCCAGGCGGCCGGTGCCTGGAAAGCCATAAATGTGGGTTCGTTCCAGCACCAGCAGAATTTCATCACGGCGGACTACGTCTTAGCCTACCTAAGGGCTATCCTACCGTCCAATATAACGCAGCCAAATGACTACACTTTATTGCATTGGTACAATGATCGCATCGTGGTGGATATGGACGAGACCACCAGGATGCCAACTCATGGGTCACTTCTCGAAACACTGAGCGACTTCCCTCTCGAATACTGTTCTGCCGACGTCTGCAAGAATCTCGATTGGGTCGGCGACCCTGACGTTTCCGGCCGAGGGGTGAGCATGATCGTCCCTAGATTACTTTCTTACTTAAGTGAATGCGGCTGATTGTTGTTCGGTACAGATGTTGATTACGTACTATATAGCAGCTGCACTAGTTACAATTTACGCATGCGCTCTTGCGCTATCTAACTCGAGCTTCCTCAGGGGACGATATCCGGCGAGTTCGAAGAGAGCCTGGCTGTTAAGTGGATTTGAGGAGTCTGTCAGCACGTTCCTGGATGGGACGCTGATCTTTGCCGTCTCAATGCTCGCCGCTGCTTGCTTCCGGTTAGCTCAAGCCTTCTTCCAGGAGGCTGGTGCCTCTAATGGTCATTGGTAAGCAGCACCCAACTTCATGTATTATCCTTTCTACTGTGCATCAAGGACCTCTTCCCTTTATTCTTCTTCTTATCGGGAGTTTCTTTCCCTAACATTTGAGGTCAAAATCTGTTGAAAATACTCTGAGGGATGAATACTGACATTTAGATGCCGCAGGATGATATACGCATCGATTGGCTCTATCTACATGTCCACATTCTCATCGCTTCTTCCCTTGCTACTCCAACTGGTCGCACGGGATGTACGTCGACACTGGCTCCGCCTTGTTCTGTGGACGCTTATTCTACTTCTCGGTATTGCTAACGAGATACTATACGACTTGTTTTTTGTAAAAGTTAAGGGGTATCAATTGAAGGACCTAATCGAAGCTATCTGGCTAACATACTGCAACCCCAATGCATTATTAGCAGACGGCCTCATTCCAACTCTTCGTCTGGCCCAGATCCTATTAGTTCTCAACGCACTTTCCTATGTGGTCTACAGAAGTTGWAAAGGCAAACCCGCCAATACGAAGAGATGGATAAGGCTGAAAGGTTTCTGGCAAGGAGTAAAACCCTATATCCAGTCCTTGAATGCGGCCATCTGTTGTCTGCTCATGTGGTCAATACTGGGGGTCTTTCACTATTACCGGGACCTTGTCAACGATGCAGCAGGGGAGGATAACCAGAACTCGGATTGGACATTCGGTCAGGTCCTTGCTATTGCTACGTGGTTACCAGTTTTAGTCGAGTTTGCTACTGTTCTGAAGTGTAAGCTGGCCCTACAACCCTCGCGAATATTGCCGCTGACATATCTCCTAGATGGTCCCGAGGAAGGACTCGGTAAAAAGATCTCGAGAAACTACACCGTTGTCTCAAACACCGCCCCTGTCTATAATGAGAAAGATATGCAGTACTCGAGAGTAGAGACCGGGTTTACAACTACTGAGAATATTTGACGCAGGCTTTAAGGGAAGTTCGAAAGAATTGCCTCTATGCGAATGATTACCTACCTAATATACCTAATATTCATATTGTTTACATCCGGAGAACATATCCATCAGGTGCGAATAGATCTATCAGCGGGTGACAATGATCCATAGAACGGTAAGTTGTAATTGATAAGGATCCCAGGTATTACTATCGATGATTTCGGCTGTTAGAAAGGCTTTCACCAAGCTTACACTTATTTACAATCTGAGTCCTGGGATACTGAAGTATCGCTCCATTGAAGGTAAAATGCGCCAAATTCATAACGCGTTAAAAACGACAATATAATCTACCTTAGGTATGTACATGCGGTCCCAAACCTCCCAAGTCTCTCGCTAACGCAAGTTTAGTTCGGGGTAAGCTTCAAGAGCCGGCCGGTAGGACCATCCTCGATCACCCAGATGGCGCCGTCCTTGTCCTCTCGGATACCGCGCATGCGCTTGCCCATTGAGATGCGCTGAGCCTCCTTCGCCGTGTCACCGGTGATGGTCACGCGCACAATCGATTGTGAGCTGAGACCGGTGATGATGGCATTGCCCGTCCAGCTGGAAAACAGGCTGCCCTTGTAAATGATCAAGCCGGCCGGGGAGATGACGGGCACCCAGAAGGCTTTGGGCGGCTCGATATCGGGGCGCGTGCTGTGCGCGGGGATCGTTCGGCCGTCGTAATGGCGGCCCTCGGACACGACCGGCCAGCCGTAGTTGGCGCCCGACTTGATCAGGTTGAGCTCATCGCCGCCCATGGGCCCCATCTCGACCTCCCAGAGTCGCCCCTGGGCGTCCCAGTCGATGCCCAGTGGGTTGCGGTGGCCCAGCGACCAGATCTGCGCCTGGATGGTGCCTTGGCTGGCGAACGGGTTGCCTGCGTAGGCGGTGCCGTTTTCGTACAGCCTGATCACCTTGCCGAGGTTGCTGGTCATGGACTGCGCCGGGGTCATCTGGTTGATCTCGCCGGACGAGATCCACAGAGCGCCGTCGGGGCCGAAGAGCAGGCGACAGGCGAATTGGAGTCCGCCCGACGCCTTCTGCGAGTGGCGCCAGATGACCTCGAGGCCGGACAGCGCGCCGCCGCCACTGGTGTCTAGAGTCAGCTTGGCCCGCGCGACTGCGCCACCCGCGCCGCCAGAGCCGCTTTCGGCGTAGCTGAGATATATAATACTGTTGTTGGCGTAGTCGGGGTGCAAGGCGACGTCGTGGAGACCGCCCTGACCGCCGTAGGCGACGGTAGGAACACCAGTGATGGTGCCCTTGGCCTTGGTGGTCGGGTCGACGAGACGCAGGTTACCTCGTCTCTCGGTGACGAGGATGCGGTTATCTGGCAGGAAGGCGAATGCCCATGGCTCGGTATGGTCGGTGATGGCTGTCGACTTAAACGGCTGCTGACGGGCCTCCAGCTGTTGCGATGGGACGGCCAAAGCACTGGCCACCAATGCCAGAGCGTAGGTGACAGAAAGTCCGAGATGCATCATTTTCGGGGCAGCCTTTACTTCCCAGTGTATTGTGTTCCTAGACGATCGAGGATTGAGTATCTCACATCTCTTAGGCTGTCTGTTCCCCCGGGGTAGGTAGGTATATAAGAAACAGGAGGACTCGAGCAATCCCTTTTCTAATTTCAGGTCATTCCCGGCCTTAATGACCTAATGTGTATAAGGTTAATTAGAGTATCTGCACTTTATGACTCCGGTACCAGTAGAAATGAGCTTCCCTCTTGTCTCTATCGCCTGTCCCCTGTACCGTAAGTCCCCGTAGATCGACATATTTAGCAAAAGCCCGGCATGGCATTCCTACCCTAATCTGGCACGACCTTTTCTCTATTACGATGACTACCGACGCCAAGACTGAGTTGTGTGCTGTTATTGAATTCATCCTTTTTCTTTATACCATGCGGGGCTTCTCAATCCGTCTCCGCTATCTTAGGGTATGTTATATCTTGATTAAGCATAATATAATTAAATGCTTATTATACCATGCTATCTTCTCGATTTCGCCTCTCGGAGCATCCTCGATATGGCTTGACATCTTGGCTTTACTACTGCCGAGCCTCTTTACGTAACGGTTGTTAGACGCGGGGTGCATACCAATAGATTAATATTCTAGAACCATTTGTAGCTTCTTGAATATTGTAACTGGAAATTGTGTCCCACGTCAGCCAAGAATGTGCCTTAGAGGGCTTCTTGGCGATGTAAGCTCACTTGAATACCTGAGTTTGAAAGCAGACTAATTTTAACGCCACAATAAGAATGGACCTGGGTAAGAGCTTGACCGCGCTGGCACTTGTCGTATGGACAAGCTTTAGACGAAGGTGGAGAGTCGAAGGAATCTCGCGCGATGCTAATTGTTGCTCCCCTATCTAGTAAGTGCAGGTACCTTAATGTGATGCGTGCCTTACTCTAGAGAACTAATCGACTTTTCCTTGGCGTTTAAGGTATGGCTCCCATCGTATAAAATAGACGTTATTTTGGTATTACTATCAACCAGAGCGATCCCAAATTGGGTGGAACAAATTGAAAAGTGAGTGATGCAAGGCTTCTATGGAATAAAACAGCTGATGGCATTAAGCACGTCTAAAAGAAGCATGTCATGTTCGACCTTCCAAAGACGTAATAGGCACGCAGAGAGCCAGCACATTAAAGCGTTGAAGTGGTAATAACGAATTATGAAACGGTTAGGGCCGAATACATGAAGTTCATGTCAAAGAATAGGGAAATTTCTCGGGAATCCAACGCCTTATTTTCAAAGGACTGGCACGCCCATACAGAATCAAGTGGAAGACCTCGGTGCCCTCGTGGATTTCCTCCAAGTAAGCCCTTCCGACAAGTCGAAAAGTTTTCATAACGTTTTTGTAGAGCCCGTCAAGAGAGGTGACTCCGCTGGGTGGGACCGCTGAAAGACGTTGGTGATAGCAATCTCCCAGCACCGCACAATGGTCGCATTCAGGGAGTCCTACAGCTGCCACAAAAGCTGTAAGAGATCAAGTTTACCCAGCTCAACGCGGAAGAAAGAAATTTATATGATTCCGTCAAGCGTTACTTCGCTCGGGCCATTGATAAAGGGGGTTCAGCCATAAACTGTTTCCAACTATTTATACGGCTACGCCAGATCTTCAAGCATGGACGGTATCTTCCATAAAGTCTCTGCGAATAGCTTGAACTAGTATCGGATACGGCGACGAATAGTATGCCTAAGCAAAGTTGTTGTGAGGGTTGCAATCAGGACATTGAAGAAGTTGAAGTCCTTGGCTGTTTGCATCTAGTATGTAGAAGATGTCGGGATATTGATGGTCTAACCGTTGTATATAGTATATACGACAGAAGTAAGAATGTAAAATTGACCTTGTCTAGGAGGCGAATCTAATTCCAAGAAGGTGCAGCTTGGAGCACTGCTACAAGCTAGCTACTAGTCCTCAAGAGACAACATTACGATCCGATTTATTAACGTATATGCTAGGATTTTTGAAAGACATTACGTGCAAATTAAGTTAATTAATTCGCATCGTTTAGCAGGTGGTTAAGGTTGCTAAGGCTCACCATTATCCCTGACGTATGTAGCGGAACAATATTATTCCGTATTTCTATAATAGGCGGCTGAAACTGATCCTCCATGTTCCCGAAATCTGCAAGAAACAAGGTGATATGATAAGAGAGTACCATGGCGTCTTTCACGAGCGATTTCCTGAATTATCTATCCGAAATACCTGATAGCCCCAAAGACTCGGAAGATCTGGTTGTGCTGCCAAAATATTGGAACAGGTTAAGCAAGTTGGCATTTTTCTGGAACCGACGACAGGCCTGCCCGCAATGTGGATGGAATGGCAACCCCGAGCAGCTTCTGAGAGTATCAATCCCACAAGAAGGTCAGCAGGTTATCTTTGGCCGTTCAGAGAATCTGCAGTGTGTTTGTTGCAAGATTATCGACCTTTTAATCCAAAGACAACAGGGTCTAGATACGAATCGATGGACCTTGTCCCTATGGATTAACCAAGATAAGCCCTGTGTACGTCTGGAGGACTCGTTATTTGAGGAAGACGACATCGAATGGAATTTCTTCATTGTAGATCCCAAAGGGAGAAGCTTATCAGGAATACCCATTGGATCTCTAGTATCTCGTAATACGGCATCGGATGCTGCTTATGAATGGGCGCGGCGCCAATTATCTATCTGTTATGAATCTCATCTACGTTGTAATACACAGGGCGTCCCATTTCTGCCAACAAGGCTGATATCTGTCGTTGGGGGGAATGATGAGGTGAGGCTGGTTGATAACTTCGACGTACCTCCCCCTGCCCGTTATGTAGCTCTCAGTCATTGTTGGGGCAAAAAGCTGCCCGAGTGCATCACTACGAGAGAGAACATACTAGATCAGAAAAGAAGCATTCCTTGGAATTCGCTGCCGAAGAGTTTCCAGGAAGCTGTCATATTTACGCGGAGGCTAGGTATAGACTACCTCTGGATCGACTCAATATGCATCATTCAACAAGAGCCTGAAGACTTGACAGACTGGTTGAGAGAAGCTCCACTGATGTACCATGTCTACCAGAATGCTGTATTGACACTGGCCGCGTCACATGCCGAAGATAGTTCGAAGGGGCTATTCTCTAGTTTGGACACCGGAAGGCAGCTACAGCTAGGGACGATTAAGCATAGCAGCGAGAAGTTCCAATTATATGCTCAACAGTCTTTTGCTGATACCACAAACCTGTTCCTTTATCATCGATCCGAGCCCCTATTCAAACGGGCTTGGACATTTCAAGAACGACTAGTCTCGCCCCGTATCCTGTATTTTACGAAGGACGAACTGATATGGGAATGCTACTCAACTACCACCTGCGAGTGCGGTTTCCATGGGCATGGGCCTTATAATCCGACAAGTTTGAAGATTCAGCAAATCAATAACGTAGTAAAAGATACCCCTGCATTACATAATAGACTCGATCACATAAAATACTTGACAAATGCCCTTTTCGCAAGGGCAAGCAAGAAGAAGGATTTGTTGGGGGTCGAAATTGAGAAGACTTGG
Organism: Hypoxylon sp. E7406B; assembly: GCA_000931505.1. Taxonomy (NCBI): domain Eukaryota; kingdom Fungi; phylum Ascomycota; class Sordariomycetes; order Xylariales; family Hypoxylaceae; genus Hypoxylon; species Hypoxylon sp. E7406B. The sequence continues at coordinate 76,581 of JYCQ01000190.1, read as the reverse complement.
AGGAGAATCGTACAGTTCTATTCAGAACTGCGGTTGACCAACGAAACAGACAGGCTTCTAGCGATTGGTGCGATCGCGGAACAAACACTAGCTATCCGCCGGAACCAGACTTATCTTGCCGGTCTTTGGTCAGAGTCGCTCGGTTTAGATCTTTTGTGGGTATCCAAGCGCAGAACAGGGAATGAGCGACAGCAGTCTGGACTCTACATTGCTCCTACTTGGTCATGGGCTTCGGCTCCCGGTCCTGTTGACTATAGCTGGACCTCACCAGCCAAGTCGAATATTGAAGTGCTAGAGGCGAGCTGCAAGTACTATAACGACAATCAATTTGGGAAGGTTATGGAAGGAAGATTAGTTCTGCGTGGCCAGGCCGTTACCTGCMCCCTCCACAAGCTTCTTCAAGATTCCTCTCCATCTTATCGCGTGGAGCATCCGGACTTAGCAGTTGACGTGGATGTTAGTATAGATCACGATCCGTTCTCAAAACCAGGCGATGGGGTGATGACCGTGCACTTGTTGCGGGTAGCAGACGCTTCCGACTTCCCTGCACCTATCAACATAATCCTCAAGGAGAACCGCTCAAGATCAAATGAAGTACTATACGTACGTGTGGGGATGGTGTTGCCTCCGGGAACGAGAATTCAGGACCAAGAGGAGCGCCAAAAGCTCAAGGAATGGTTTAACGGGTGTAGCGAAGCTCGAACGTACACTGTCGTTTAGACCACTCCTTAGAATGGAAGGGGGAAGCTGGTAAGAGGAAAGCCAATACGTCCATTCTGAGCTGGCTCACCCTTGAATTGAACTACCATAACGCCCCTATTCACAACCTATGACGTCTTGCATCCCGAATTAGTACCAACCTATCTGAATTCGTGTGGCTTGTACTAGCTTTCAAACCCGATAAAGTTGCCTTCAAGAGCCTCGCTCGCCAGTTTCGCCGCTCCCCTATTAAATTCCTTCGGGACGCAATACCACTTCAATGTGGTACCGAAATCTTGCTCTATCTCGGATATCGTCTCTGCGAGTTCTTGGTACATATCGCCATTCTTGACAGGCTCGCCCTGTTTCGTGAGGAGTTTTCCATTCTCCTCCTTCCACTGCGTTTGGTACTTGCAGATGTTATCGACAACCGTCGCGTTGTCTGAGACGAAGATCACCCGGAAGGACAGCTTGTCAAGCACGTCATCAGATGCACCATCACCACCTTTTTTACTTGTATCCTTCGAAGCGTCGTTGTTGTCCTCGGAAGCCTCTGTTGGGTTAGAGGGGGCAGCATTAGTGTTGGACTCCTGGCTGGTGGACGTGTTCTTTATGTCGGGKTTWGCTAGGTCCGTMCCCGTTTCAGAACTGTCCTCGCGTTTGGTCTTTGCGGATGCGATTAGAAGTTCTTTGCGATTCTTGACAATGGTATACTTCACTATAATTAGAGCTAAGTCGATAGCGGTCAACTCGGCACCCTCTGCGTCACACCCAACAGACTTGCTCATGCGAGGCGCTGCTATGTTGTACTTAGAACCCTCCCCAAAGAAGATACCAAAGCCAGCAACATTCCCTACGGGACTCTTGGATGCCTGGCCTTTGGGAATGTAGTCGCCGCGGATATAGATTACGACAGATGCTTCCATATCAATGTCCCATCGGTGCCAGTCAATGTGCTCTTCTTTCCTCTCATAAGCTAGATGCTGTGGATGTTGGTGTGCTTCTAGCTTGTCGTGCCCGATCAGCCAGGTTAATTGGCACTGTTCGCAATACTTGAATGTGTCCTTCATCTCGGGATCCGTCGGCGATAGAGGTTTGGGCGGATTTTCATAGTCCCATCCGCCTCGTTTCTGCCTCCACTCCGGACCTAGCATCTGTTCATCCCACTGCGGCACGAAGTAACGAGTGTCGTATAGAGAAATCATGGGGCCTGCTGGGGTTCGCTGGACTTTGTCTCTTGAGTTACGGGGATATTCCTTCTGTTCCAATCCAATATAAGCATATATCAGGTAGTTTGATCTCGACTGTCAAGGAAATATAGCCCTACCATTCTCAAAATCTTCGAAGAGGTTTGCCGCAAAACTGTCATCAGAGTCCCATCCATCTCCAGAGTCATCTGAGTTGTCGAACTCCCAATAGGCAGGATCATTGGGACCGTAATCGCCCGCGAGGTGACGAAGCCGCGTAACAGGGTCATCGTCGGGATCATTAAAATCGTGGATATCCCAGGCACGCGACATGTTGAAGGTGACTTAATAATCGAAGCTCTCGGTGCTGTGGATTGGCTTGGTTGATGGAGAGAAAAAATGAGCGTCATTGCCTGTAAATTGGCACCTATTCACCGCCAAATGCGCTGCGGTGCGGATTTACTATGTACCACGGGTCGCCAGGGCAAGCCACATAAAAGCAAAAGATACCTGCCACCTAAGAAGGTGATAATCGATCTGGATTATGTCTGAAGCCCTGAAATTAAGTAAAACATGAGATCGAGGTCGACAGCGCCCAATGTGAGTAAAATAAGGTCCCAATATCTTAAAGGCGCACCTAATGCCAGCCAGAAGCACAAGACAACTACATCAACTGGACCTCGAGTTGACCACCAAATTACCTACCCCACTTGCTCGAGATTTCTCAGAAAGAAGGGAATATTCGGGTGAACTAAATCGAAAGGATGAGCTTCTCCATTGGAAGGTTCCAGGTGCAGGGGCGTCAACTTACAAGCTCGAGCCGTTGCCATTCCTCGAGATATCTGCGAGAGTCACTCGTTCCACCTCACCGCACGAGACGAGAAGGCTAATACCAAGCATCTTTCTTTAACGACTTCGTAGCATTACGTTGTGCAACTATCCACAAACTCGATAATCTCCTTATTAAACCTTTCGGGCTCCTCATAAAACAGCCAATGCCCCGAATCAAAAACCGACATGCGCGCCAACCCGGGCCGACTCGTCTCCACGCGCCGCACCGTCTCCTTCATGCCCTCGAGCGGAAAACMCCCCGTCCTGCGGCCCGCCATGACCAGCGTCGGCACGCTGATATCCTCGATCGCCTCGCGGTGATCGTATCTCGTGTGGTCGGCCAACAGCTTCGCGAGCCACGCCTGATCGCAGCGCGCGCTGATGCGCGTGAAGAAGTCCTCGTCGCTGCGCCACCGCTCGTCCGAGATATCGTCCGTCTCGGGGTCGGGCGCGTAGCGGTACCCGAGGCACGCGTGGACCAGGTCCGCGTGCGTGGCCGCCGAGTCGTAGATCCACGCCCGCTGCGCGGCCTGCATGGTGGCCTCGTCGTAGCACCCCAGGTGCGCGCGCGACGCGTCCCAGTCGCCGAACGGCGACCGGTCCTGCAGCGGCGCCTGGTCCACGAACGCGAACCCCGCGAACTCGGCGCACCCGAACAGCTCCACGTACGTCCACAGCACGGCGGCGCCGATCGAGCACCCCACGCCGACGAACTGGATCTTCTGGTCCCCGTTGAGTTCGCATTCGTTGAGATGGGTGATCAGGCTGCGCAGGTCCGTGGCTAGGCGCGCGACGTGGTACCCGCCGCGCGTGCGGCTGGAGTTGCCGTGGCCCCGCATGTCCGGGGCGACGACCCAGTGGTCTTCGCTTAGCGCGGCGAAGTTGCGCGTGAAGTATGCGCTTGAGCCGCTGAAGCCATGGAGCAGGAGGGTGCAGGTCGCATAGCGAGCATCCAATGTTGCTCTAGCGTCGACAGGGAGCGAAGTCTGAAAGGCGATAGTGCAGCCGTCATTGGTTGTGCACGTCGCATATTCCATTCCGGGCTCTGCATCACTCGCCATGATTACCTGGGTGATAATAGCCTATACTGCTTGGCTATATAAAGCGGTGTGCTACATTAGTCTGTCGGTGAGGTGAGTACTTGGAGATGTTGTGTGTAGTAGGCTACCTCTTTGTGATTGAATTGTGAGATCGTCGTTTTAATAACCACAACCCAGATTGTCTATCTGCATAGCCCCGTTTCACGTAAACCTATAGGTAGTTGAATACTCCATGTCCTAAACCCGCTTAAGCCCCTAACGACTCAATATGTCTTGAAGTTCCGACACTTTCAGAGATTGACAGTTCTAGTTGTATTTGGAAGTCAACAATGCTAAGACAATTGTTAGGTAGACGTACAAATAAGGCCTTACACTAGAGCGACCTAGTGATGGATTTGGCAGTTGAGCTCGAGCTTCCCTCGCATCTAATGTGACCCCATAGCTGACTACGGCTTATGCGAACAGTTCTGCATGGTGACGGCTAGCGAACGGTCTAGAATCCGGCTAGCAAGAACCGGATAAGGTCCAAACGTAAGGGCTCTCATGGCACTCTGAAATATCTTGGGCCGTGAACTGACTCAATATATGGGTTATTTAAAGTAAGGACGCAAGTTCTGCGTGGTTTCGTAAGATACATGCAAGTATCTACTAGATTTATGTACTTAAGTATTAACATATGTAAGCGCATCGGCCGTTTGCCTGATTCTTGGAGTACAACTCCTCTATGTCTATTCCCGGATCCATGATCGCAAACGATGCTCAAATGCTTTTGGGCGAGCTGGGTGGTAACCTGAACCTTCCTAAGCCTGTCTCTAAGTGAAATATACAACACGAATTAAATCGAAATCATGATATCGTGCTCCCCGTGTTTTCGTACGTCAGCGTCGGTTGAAATTCAAGAATCGGCTCTGTGCGATCATATTAGCATCCATGCTGAATGGTATGTGAAGAGGATTGGGGGTATTTGTGAAACTTACTGCAGAGAATAGGATGATCAAATTGCTGCCAACAAAGGCCAAGAAAATCCCAAGGTCTCTCCACCTATAGTCGAAGCTGAATCCCAAAGGCTCGTAAAACTGATTGCCCACCTTGTAGGCACAGTATTGGCATACGCTGGTTGAGTTGTCTACGATGTAGCCGGCACCTCTTTCGAAGAAGGCGGCCATGTACTCCCCGCAAGTCTGACCTTCGGGCGCCGTGAAAGTGTTCAGTTCCCAAGGTTGACAGTGCACTTGGAGGCCGTCGAGAGCGGTAGTCACCGTGCCACCAATGAGACGCGTGAAGGGGTCTAGCTGATATAGCCATGCCCGCCAGAAACCAGGCATCTGGGGAGCGGGGATCGTGACACCGCAGAATAAGGCGAAGGTGATGACGATGAAAGGATCGAACTGGCTAGCGACGAAAGAGGACGGTGAGATGGAGGCAAGACATTGACCCAACGAGACTGCGAAAAGTTCCGTAATCAAGACCATGAAATATTGGTAGCCGGCACGCGAAGATTCATACTGGAAACCTGGGATGTAGTAGAGTGGCAGGAAGAAGATCACGGAACAGAGAATCGAGTAGGGCAGCTCAGCGACGACCATAGCCAGAGTAAACGTAAATGTGCTGTACATCTTGCTCAACTGTTCGCGGAAGAAGATACCTCGCTTGATGACATACATGAGCTCGACTTGAGGCATGAGCAGCGCAGGCAATACAGTAACCTGGAACATGACGAAGACCTTGTATTGCAATGAAGACCGTGAGTCATCGAGTTGTAGATATGTCAGGCCGGTTAGGAGTGAAATAACGACATGGTTGAAGACACGAGTGAAGAGGTAGTTAGGGGATCGCCAAAATGAGAGATTCGTGCGACTCATGACGACCTTCAGTTGATGCATAAGAGGTGAGGCGTATTCGCGTTGCAATGAGAGATCGACTTGGGCAGCAGCCTCCTTGCGGGACTCCTTGAACTGGGAGATTGTATCTTTGACATTGGCAAGCTCTGGGCTGTCGTTCCAGATATCTGCCCAGTCTCGGTTCCCGACGCGAGGGGTACTTCCAGCACCAATTGCCTCAAGCATGAACTCGGCGATGTTGTCAGAGGGACCTGCGACCGCGCCATGTCGTGCGAGATAGTCTCGGAGAATGTGTGCGTCCTTGCCGATATCACCGAAATACACGCAGCGACCTCCTCTTTGAAGTAGAAGTAGTCGGTCAAAGTTCTCAAAAAGGGCGGCATTCGGTTGGTGGATCGTGCAAAGAATGGCTTGTCCAGCGGCTGCGAGCTTCTTCAAGAATCGGACGATGTTGAAAGCGCTTTGGCTATCGAGACCCGAAGTCGGTTCATCCAAGAACAGTAAGAGTTGAGGCTTAGCAGCCAGTTCGACACCGATTGTTACACGTTTGCGCTGCTCGACCGTGAGGCCGGCTTCCGGGGTACCAATTATACAGTCCGCCATGTATTCCATTTCCAGCAGAGCGATGATCTCCTCGACGTAAGCGTATTTCTCTTCGCGGGGTGTCTCGAAAGGTTGTCGCAGATCGGCCGAGAATCGCAGGGCTTCACGAACGGTCTGTGTGGGATCGTGCATATCGAGTTGTTCCGCATACGAAGTCGATCTCTGAAACTCCTTGCCGGGTTTAATGCCATCAACCAAAATATCACCAGTGATAACACCAATATTCTTTCTCGAAGCCAGGACATCTAGCAAGGTTGTCTTGCCAGCACCAGACGCACCCATGAGAGCTGTAAGCTCGCCAGGCTTGCAGTAACCGTACACACTGTTGAGCAGACGGCGAGTGCCACCAGGAACCGGCACATCGTAATTGAGGTTTTCCCACGTTAGAATGCTGGTAGACTCGATTTTCAAAGCGGTGTCCGCCTCCTCCTGTCTCGATTTCTGGCGCTGCAACCGTTTGTTGGTGAGAGCTTCGTTCAGTGCCTTTCGCTCGGCATTGGGTTTCGCAAAGACTTTTGCCTGGTTGCCGCCCATACCGTACTTCACAAATTCTCCTAGTACCACGTTCATAATAAGGAAGAATACGATGATAGCCACGATGATCCCGAAGTTCCTCCATAGGTCCTGAGGGGCATAAGAGAACCCTTGTGTAATGTAAGCAGCACCGCTCACAGAGACGGTTCCGGGAGTGGAGCCAGGTAAGGTGCAGACTTGGTGGTTGATATCACCGTACGAAGGACCAGAGGGGACAAGTGACTCGTTTGAGCATGTCAACTCATTTTTGCCAAACTCATTCGCCATCATACTAGCAAAAGCAAGACCCAACGCGTTGATCCAAAAGATCCACCGCAGCCAGACCTGTTGAGATTGGTATTGAATGAGATATCCAGAGGTCAGGATAAACAAGGTAACAGTGACGACAGCAAATTTGATGGCATAGTCGAAATCCGGGCTCACGCAACCAATGATACGGAAGTAGAGCGTCATCGCGATATTCCCAACAATGATCAACAAATAGAACGTGAAGAAGGCACCAGCTGTTCTTGTGAGATTGGTCATGAAGTAGACGATGATCGAGAACACTAGAATTCGAACGGCTGAGAACGCTGTATCGACGAAGATCTGGGCTATCCATAATGCTGACGGTCGATGGAAAGTGTATGCCTTATGCTTGTTGACGATCGGTCGGCCTGTCATAGTCGATCCCAATTCGGAAAAGGCCTCGAAAGCATTGAAGAGGAGAGAAATGAACAGAAGACCGCCTTTGCTGAACGCGCTGGCGGAGGTTTGTTGCAAGTTTAGATACAGAGTCCCAAGTACGATGGCGATGACAATGGTTCGGACCCATGACAGCGAGAGACTGAGTTTGTCTTGAAGTTTGAGGACAAATTGACGCTTCATCAGAGCCCAGACCTGGAGGTGGAATCCGACGCTATAAACAGAGTGTTTAGCACCGCTTCGTTTGCTCTCACGAACGGCCGCGCGGAAGTCGTTGTAGACCTCTTGCTCTTGCTCAAGTTTAGCCTTATATTGTGTCATCTCGGTGTTCAACTGCTGGGCGAACCGGGACTTCTCGAATGCTTCGGCTAACGTCTCAGGACTGTGAGGGGCATTTTTTTCTGAGTAACCCTCCGAGTATTCGCGCTCGAATTCGTCGGTGCAACCGGTAACATAGTCAGGGGTCGTCTGTCGTGGGCGAGGGAGGAACCCCAAGCTTTCGAAATAGGCTCTTGCCTCACTGGCGGGTCCAAAATACACCTGTTTACCAGCATCGATGACCAAGACTTTGTCGAATTGTCTGTAGATATTCTCAGATGCTTGGTAGAGCGAGACAAAGGTGGACGTCTTGTAGAGGTTGGTTTGGATTCGAAGTGACTTGACGAAATCGAGTGCCGTGCTGGCATCTAGACCTCGGGTACTGTTGTCCCATGAGAGAATACAGGCGTTTGTGATCATCATTTCGGCAATGGAGACACGCTTCCTCTCACCACCCGAGACTCCACGGACTAGCGCATCACCAACCACGGTCTTCCTTGTATGTTCGATGTTGAACATCTTAAGCAGCATGGTGATAACGTCCTCCTTGAACTTGCTCTTGGTAGTTCCTGCCGGTAGTTTATTAGATACCTTGGTGTCCAAGGCAAAGCGAAGGGTCTGCTCAACAGTGAGAGTCGCATGGTGGATATCATCCTCTTGGTTATAGACTGCCTCGCCACGGTATTGCTTGAATTCCTTCGCAGTAAAAGGCCCGTACAGGACATCGCCAGTAACGCTTGTGTATCCCCACCGCTGGTTCGCAATTGACTTCAGGAATGTCGTGCATCCGGATCCTGGCTTTCCAAGAACAAGGACCATCTCGCCAGGATTTACGACGCCCTTGAAATTGTCCAATATCGTGACTTCGGTACCCTTGTTTCCCTTGCCTAGTAAGCTCATCAATGGAGTCCAGTAGTCGACGAAGTCCTTGAAAGCATCGGGAAATGTTTTGACGAAGTTGGTAGTGCCTCCCATGCCCTTGACTGTTAGCCCATCCCAGTAGACACCGATATGCTTCGGCTTGATACCGGCCTCCCTCTCAGCATCTAGACCACCTCGCAAAGTCGTCTCTAGATCGAAGATTTCGATCGAGTCTTCTGAATTAGGCGACTCAATGCTTGCGTTGGCGCCTTTCTCAACATCGTTCTCCCTCCGGCTTCGGGTACGACTCGCTCTAGATAGTCCAGATAATTCCCTCTGGAGCTCGGCGAAATCTGCCTCAGCCTGTTCAACGGATACGCCCGTGTTGATGCGTGAGAAGCCATTGGGGTTATTCTGTCTTGCAGTTTCACGCTGTTCCTCTAGATCTGCTCCAGCGGTTGAGTTCGTAGACGGCGCACGCGTGCTCTTGGATGAGGGCGTGGATTCATACTCGCGCCGTTGCGAAGGCTCCTCAGCTGCTGAGAGCTGTTTCTCAAAATCTTTTTCTGACATGGCGCCAGCACAAAAGGTTGCGCTTGGCTACCAAATCGGCCGTTGTGGTCCTTATGCTACACAGATATCCTATTAAACGTGTAACTGGTCGAGATCTATTAATATCGTGCTAGCGGCTGTTGTGGAAGCTTGGGKGTTTGGAAGCACAGGTGAATAGTAATTCAGAGGCCGGCCGCACAAATAACCAGATAGACCGATACAATTTTGACGAGTGTGTAACACTCGGCCTCACAGGGAAGAGACACAAACCGACAAATCGAAGGGCATGTGTTAAGCTTATTTAATGCTTCCCGGCGAAGGCGCGAGTGCAAAAGAGGAGAAAAGGCATTCACAAAGAAAGAAGGGACGGTGAAGGGTGTGTATAAGAATATGTATAAGAAAACAGAAAACGAGGTTATGGATACTCTAATAGGAAGTGCGCGACGGCCGGTCCTCTTTTAGACCCTGGGACGAACTTGTCGGTGCTTGGCAATTGGGCAGGATTATCAATCACCTGGCATTCTGGCAACAATAATGAAATAACCTCCATAGAAAATTCCATCCCATCTAATTGATATCTTCTGGGTGGAGAAGGAGGTAGAAGCTAACAAGGTACATTTTGCGTTACCGTAGCATCGGGCGAGAATTCAGGTCCCGCTATATATGGTTAGATGCATAAGTACCCAAGGTATACGGCACAGCGGGGGTCACTTGCTGGTATGTGCGTAAAAAGTCCCACGTTTCGGCGCGGTTTAAGCCCGGGGTTTGCACATTAGACCGGTCCATGATGCCGGGTTTGTTTAGTATAGTTCTTACATTCTTACATACTTTCATCGGACAAGGTCATCATATCAAATCTACAAACAATATTGGAATATAAGCAAGCCAACAACCGTATAGATCGCGGTAATCCTTCGGACTATCATAGGTCATACGCTCCCCTCAATGCAAGGGCGACTAGACATAAGCTTGAAGTGTAGTTCTAACAAGTGGCACTCAGAAAATCATGCAGTAGCCCATATCTAGTCTCCGATCTATGAGACGCGCAAGAACGTGACAGGTTGAAGCACAGACTGGTTTGAGCGCAATGGGAGCGGGAAGCGTTTCCAATAGTTAAGCCGGGGATTTTCCTATTCGCTTCCACGTTGTATCCGCGCCCCGACTTGTGCATCTTGTGCATCTTCGAAGCCTCGTGGAAAACGGACATGGGAGCGGATATTGGTCTGCCAAGACGAAGCACGCACAGAAGTTGTGGTCCCGTGGGTCTCACCCATACCACTCGAGCCTCCCATCATTTCGACTCATTCGGTCTGACAGATATGACAAATGAAGAGTCCACTCAGCGTCACCGGGGTCGTAGGCATACACATACATAACGTGCGTATTATGCATATTGCTGCCGTCTCAATGCCGAATTAGCGGGTTGGATCTACTCAGGCCCTACTGCGTAGCAGTGTATACCTGGCAAGTTTCGTTCCGCAAGATCCTCCCCTGATTGGGCGATGTTTCACAATTGGGTAATATGCTACCTACTTCTAGAAGGAATACGCTTATCCATTGGATCTCTTATTCGCATTTCAATCACCTCATCTCGGGCTCGGGATGTTAGAACGTTGCGGATCACAAATCCATTACCCCCGCGGAGAGATATAAGCTGGTACGAGAGTGGGACTGTCGCATTCGCTCCGCTTATAACGAACTAACCGACAATGTATTTGATACTTGCATATTTGGGATTTTTACGGTGTTAGCTACGGGTAGCTATCTCTAGCGCTAATAGATTTATATGCGAACATAGAACAACTTCCAACTGCAGACTATGCTGGGGTCGTTCATTACCATGCAATAATACCTCCTATACAGTGGTTCCATGCACAAGTCCCTAATATTATATGTATGAAGCACCAGATACCCCTTCATCTCAGATCTGTGTTATGACACCAGTTCAGAAGGCTAGAAACTTACCGACCCCCAAATCACATGGTCGTCCCAAGGCATGCACCCCTCTTCAACGTAATAAACATACATATGCCGTGTAACTCGATGCCGCAATTCGATCCAGATAGAAAGCTTACAGAAGTGATACAAAATGAAATAGAGTCGCCCGTCTAACTACCGCAAGGCAGCAGACCGCTTTTAGGTTGGTGAGCAAAGCAAACAAAACCCGTGAGACGGTATGACAACGCCAATATTGCAACCCAACTCAAACTCGACACCTTTCGGTATCAGAGAATTCGCATAATCGAATACGCAACCCAGGCGATTCTAGATTGATTATACTGGGGTCGCGCCCTATTGCTCATTGGCTGTCATAGCGAATCAGTATGAGCATCATTCACGTGATCGGAAGCTCTCAAACGACCGGGTCTACAGTCCCGCACTATACGATGTACATACATATATGCCTTGTACATGCATAGACCCGCATTGATGGGACCGGATGGAGATACCGGCTGTGGAGAACATGTCAAGAGCGGGTATTGCTCCCTATCCGTAGCCTATTCTGCATAAGTCATAAACACTTCGACGACTACATTATTATTGAGCAGGCTAGAAGAGGAATGTTAACTCCTTATTCTACCGAAGAAACACATATCCTTTCCAATTGGAGCAATTATGTTATCTCCTTAGTTACTAACTCACCTTTGCCGACCCTCTTTTGTCGGATGAACTACTATGGAGTTAGTAAACCTATCGCCCTAATCTCCGTAACATCCTTGTCGCAATGGAAATTCTCTAAGAGATCTTACCGAAACTTACCTCATAGCAAACCCAGGTAACAACAGGGTGGTATGTCAGTCTCTCGGATCGTCATACATGTTGGATGTAACACCGTCATATCACCCCGTAAGATAATACAGAGTTCTGCTGAAGGAGCTAGCTATACGCCCTCTCAGCAATCATACTTCTTACGGTCACGTCTACCATTCAACAAACCCATCTCACCGGTGGCACTTATGAGAAGCGATTTATTATGAGACTTGCCAAACCATCTATAAGAGCCCGTGACTCCAATTGCACAGCAGGTGAAAGCTAGGAGGCGAACGACTCGAGTTACATCAAATCCACAACAAGCCACCTTGTATGCATTCGTCCGATATTGCTGTCCTCTTTTCCCACCTTGATGCTAAACAGGCCACATAGAAAATCCTGCCTGAAATGAAGTGTCGATTAACGCCGGCATGCAGGGTAGAAGGAGTATAGGGGTCATTTCATTTCCTTTCATTCATTCCTTTTTCCTGGTTTGGTATCGCGAACTTATTATTCTAGGCCCGTCTATTTCCCCCTCTCTTCAGACATGGAGGAGCCCCCTAATGAGTACAGAAATTGCGACCACAGCTTCTTGTCGGTCCAAGCAATGATCGATAAACAGTGATTGGTTCGGAGTCTATCCTGCGAGACGCAGATGCTTTTCAGGAGTGAAGAGGAGCTCCCCCACTACTCTGCTCTTTGGTGGGAGATACGTCCTTCTCCTAGAGTTCTGACTCCGCACCATTCGTCTCTACCGCCATAGGACTCCCTCCTTGACCATGCCGTCTTCGGGGTCGTAATCTTCTCACTGGCCGCCCATTAAGATTCATGCTCTCATCATCGTCTTCGCTGTCTGGGTTGTTCTCTGCATAAAGACGGGCTTCGTCCAGCTCTGTGATATCATCTGGCTTGTCTCGTAACCATTGCATCCGTGGGCCTGATCGTGCCACCTCTGAAACACGAAAGCCGTAGATACGAGGCTCGTAAATCTTATTCTTGCCTAACCCGGGTGCAATGTTGCATGTGTACATGCCATTTAGCATCTCCTTATCATCGTCACTCACACGCGCATTTGCGAGTACGTCGGCACCTCGTTTCGTAAGATCGTATTCGGGGAAAGTGAGAAGGAAGAGAGCACCAAACGTGCGACCGAAAAACGCGCCGTCCACGGTCTGGAATCGGCTATTTGGGGGTACATAGACATCGAGGCAGGAGGGGCAGAAGAGCTTGACCGTTTCTTCGCCTGGTATATCAGACAGTCCAACCGGCAGAGTTCGAGATTGCTCACAATGGCTACGAGGGCAGACACCAAAGTGACCTAGCTCGTATTTCTCCGACATTTGTTGGATGCCTGCTCTCGAGCAGATAAATCGCTGGTGAATAAGGCCATAAAGCATTTCCGCTGAGGATTCGATCACGGATAGATCACTAGCTATTCGGCTATGATTGCGTCGTTCGCCGCGTCGCACGTGGTCAACCCCCTCAATAGACTCGTCTTCTTCATCCTCCTCTTCCTCGTCTTCTTCGTCATCGTCTTCGGGTTCGACGTCCAGTATCATCTAGTCAGATGTTAGCAGAGCCGAAGCGCCTTAAGGGGGAAACCCCCAGCTTACCTCTAAAGCTTCCTTATACATCGCGACCTGTGTCTGGAGGCCAGTCAAGTTGAAGTCGTCCTCGATAAATTCTTCAGACACCTCGGCGAAATACTCGTGACCCAGAAGAGAACAGAACGAGGAGATCCAGGACTCCGGGGTGCCAGATGAAGACGACATGGTGTTAGGATTATGTGCGCCCGCGAACAGGCCCCTTATATTGGAGTGATTCCAATTATCTAAGGACGGCGATAGTCAAGGATCGCGAGATGTATTGTTGAAGAACCCCGCCAGGCCGTCTGCTTCTCGTAGTTGGGAGGCAGGAGAGCTACGGAAGCTGCATGACGCGGGTCGATAACGAACGAAGGAAAGAATCGGAAGAGGAAGGAGAGCGTTTATCCCTGAGTAGAGCGTCGGCAGATGGAGGCCGTCATACAATGGTAAATCAATATGGCGGGAATAGTGGTGATGCAGGATGTGTTGATAAGTTTTGGCGGGGATTGGAGAGGAGGGAGCTGGGAGGCTACCAAAATTAGGAATTCAGCCCAGTCTAGCCCAGCCAGGTGAATTCCCAATCCTGTGAGATTTGTGTGTCCCAGTGCAGAACATGGCCCGTGCGCGGGTTGTGGCTACGCCCAAACCGTCAAACTAGAAAAAAAATGAAGTTCGTTCTTTCATCAATGTTCTTCTGCAAACAGCGGTACGTACCTTACAAGAGGAGATGATTACATAACGTAATGTTGTCTAGCCACAGTTTGCGCCGCTATGGCTGAGCAAGCAGCCGTAAACCAAAAAAGGAAGATCTTGAGACTGTGCACATTCGAACTTCCATGAAAAACTTCATCTATATACGCTTCTCTATTTGATCACTTCAATTCACACCACGTCTCAATCAGGGAAATTTTTAATTTATAATTATTCCTTATTGCTCGCCTTCCTCTGATCACCTACCACAACACCCAAATGCCCCTTAGACTCAAACTTGGCCCACCCCTGGCCTCAATCATCCGCATACCCCGGTGCTCAGGGGTTTGTTCTCGATTTCAATCGACATCTTCTACAGTCCCAAATCATAATCAGCATTCATACAGAGCCAATTCCGGCAACTATAAACAACAAGCCTCTCGCGTGGAAACAGTAATAGGCAATATCAGCCTAGATGCCTTTCGCAAGGCCGCGTGGGCTTCTGAAACCCCGTTGTTACTCCAGGCTTCACAAAATTTCCCAGCCATTCGAAAGTGGTTCCAGTATGGGAATGACAATTCCCATACCAGCTTCTCTCAGTATCTAAAAGAATATCAGGACATTGCTCTACCATATGAATTTACCATCACTCATGGTTCTCGACCTAGCTGTATGGGCATAAATTACAATTTCTCATCAGAGTTTCTCCAATGGCTCCGCAGGTCGTCGGAGTATAAAAAATCCTACTTATCAGAGCTCGTTGATGTTATAATACGATTGTTAAATAGCAGTCCAAAATCCGACGATGAATCGTTAACATTCCAGCGACTCTATGCGCCCTTAGKCCTAATCATGGCCGCATGTCAATTCAATGAGACAAAGGCTGAGCCCACTGAACGCATGAAAAATTTATACGTTGCTCAATCTGATCTAAGTTTTCTACCTGATCCTCTTATCCAAGATTTACCCGTCCCCGACGTCGTTAAATATGCCGGCAAGGGGGATATATACGGTTCAAGCATTTGGCTGGGTTTGCACCCCACATACACGCCCTTACACCGCGATCCAAATCCCAATCTATTCTGTCAGTTAGTCGGTTCCAAAAAGATCCGTCTAATGACACCGAATCAAGGCATTGGCATATACGCTCGCGTCCGCAGGGAGCTTGGCACCCATGGAAACTCGCGCTTTAGAGGTGCAGAGATGATGGGAGGTCGCGAGCGCGAATTACTTCACCATGCAGTCTGGGAAAACGAATCCGTCGACGAAGTATCCTTGGACTCTGGAGACGCCTTGTTCATCCCCCAAGGCTGGTGGCATAGCGTCGCTAGTAGTGGGAAGGAGGGTGAACTCAATGCCTCAGTAAATTGGTGGTTCCGATGAGGTATTGATATTGTTCGCGCAGTTGTTCACAATGGGTCGAAAGGATTCCCCATTGGCATACAATGATGAAGAATTCAAATCCATACGGAAGTCACGGGACTTTCAACGCGGGTACTTTGAAGGACTTGCATTAGCAGAAGCCCCTGAAGAAAAGGGATAGTATGGACGTCACTAAATCCCAGCTGCGGACCATGGTTCCGTATCCGCGACTAGAGTGAGGACCGGGCAGGTGTTATAATCCACGGATAGCCCCCCGTGCGGCTGGGGTCTATGCCATCGGCAAGAACTCTCTAACTACGATCCGGTGTCATCAATACGAGATGTAGTACATCTGGTGGTCATCTGTTACCAATCCACCTAACAAACCTCATTATATTCTGAGACAAGATGGTATATGTACTATATTACCTCATAGTTTCGAGTTGCAAGATCTCGGAAAACTACCAAGATCTTGATTGTTAGGCTCAAGTTGAAGTTCACTCGAACCACGCATAAGCACAATGACGGTTGATTGAAAAGAACCAGATATCGATCAACATTGGAATTAAAATAAAGGAAAACTGATTTACATTTACGGAAATCGCACATAACCAACCAACGTAATGTTGCTCTCTTGCTCTCACGATGAGGTCATCGCCCGTCACCATAGTCATTGCGCAATACCCTCATACACCACAATGTCATTTGGTGGCACAGAATTAGGAATCATTCATAGAGCAGCTTACGATTAATAAGGAGTTATGCAGTCAAGACATGAAGTTCGTTGTCCCTCCACCATCGTCCACCATCGCTCACCAAGTCTCATCCGATAATACCTTGTCAGAATCGCCGTTCAAGTCGTCTTTTCAAGAATCATCCACGATGACCGACCAAGACAACTACAGCGACATCCAGCAGGAAGTCCCCAGAAGTGCGGACATTGAGCCTAATCCAGAGAATGCCTACCGAAGCCACAGGGCCACGATCAGCAACCCAAGTAAGTCGAAGCGGTCGCGATTCCTTGAATCCCACCTCTCAGGTAATACCAGTGTGGTGCATATCGCTTACGGATAAACCAGATACTTCACAGGCAGCCAAAGAGCACTCCCGAAAGGTCCTGGAGAATGAGACTGGCGAGCCTTTAGACTCCTCGAACAATATCCGTGGAGTTCGCGGAGACACGAAGCCGCAAGATGAACAGAAAGATCCCGGCAACGTGTAAGTATCAGAAAGGAAAATAACCGGTTATTTGGGCTCGGCCGTCTAACATTCATCAGTGCGCGCGGACTGAAGGCTAGTATCAACAACCAGCATGTGTCTGATGAGGCGAGAGAGAAAGCAAAGGAGAAGTTGGGAAGCTTGGAATAATGATAATGTACAGAGGTTGTTTGCCAGCGTGCAGTTAATAGAGCAATTTAACACGATATGAAATCTTGCTCTGTACCTACCTTGCTTAATGAGTAGATTGTTGCGTATTGAGACTTGACGTTTCAGAAGTGAATATCATCATGGTTCTTCTGGGTTGATTCCATATGCGTTCAAATTAGCTCCCTATCTGGTGTCATCAGTTTCGTAATATACGATGTTCTGTAAGATATAATGACAAGTTTTTGGAATGTGAAGTCGATTTTATTCTATTCGACCTATCACAGAAACAACACCAATATCAGTTCTATTTATGACCCTTCCGTAAGTCCCAAATCCTCGTCAGTTGTCTCTGCGTATGAGCCCCTAGGCTTTTCACCACGAGTCCTCTTTTTCAGTACGTTGCTCTTGTCGATGGCTTCTGCCTCGTCACGCTCTTCACCGGATACTCCTAAGCAGTCTTCGAAGAGAAAAGTTGGACATTAAATATCTCACCTAACTGCTTGTCCGAGTCGGCTTCGTTGGGATTGATGGGATCTTCGACATTGGCATCGTCCTTTAGAATGGGAATGCTAGCGTTATCTTTGCGTGCTTCGGCTGCGTAGGACTCATCAGAGACCTGTCCTTCTGGAGCATCTCGGGGCAGTTCTGCCGATGTCTTGTCGTCGGCCTGACAGTACGCGTTCTTAGACATGGCGACAGTATTTTGGAAGTGGATAACGCTTGGGTCTAAAGGATATGTTGTAGTTACGTTTAATATAGGTAAAGTATTTGGACTCAACAAGCAGTAGGTAGGTTTGACATGTCCCCTATTTATCATCTAGTGTCTACTTGCTATTTGTCCATGCCATGCTTATTTCGAAGACAAGCCTAACTTCGTTCCGTCTCTTATTTTATGATGATATAATTATGATCATAATGTAATTACATTAATCCTTTCATACGTCTTTCATCACTCTACAGGGGGCTGATTCCGATCACTGACGGGGAATAAATCGTGATCAATGCCAGCGTCAACAAGAGTTACGCTATGACCCAGCCCCCGAAAAAATTCATTCAAAATGAGCATTAGAATCTATTGGTGCGGGAGTGCGGTTAAGTGTTGACTGCCATATAGGTCTGATGTAGTTGATTTTAGGTGTTGGATAACATACTACGGGATCGCCTTATAACAGTGCTGAAGACTATCGTATTCATAACCAACCTGTCGGAACTCGAGATAAGGATTGATATGATGTATCTTCATCAAGGTGTAATGGGTGTCGTCATATCATTGTCATCAACAACTAAAATAGGGGTAATTGGCCCCTCGGAGCTTCTTACCCAAATAATCAATATTGTAGCGATGGCCTTTGAAATGTTTGCATGGTGCTAAGCCACGGCAGCATACTAGTTTGAGAATGCCCGTACCAATCTAAATATCCAAAACCACCGCCGCTAGTTTCCCGACTTCAGCTGCCATAAGGTCCAACAATATCACATTCCTCGCTTTATCATAGCCGTGCATGTGTGGGTCCAACGGGGGATTGAACTATCTTGAGTAGCCTTCAAAGCTCATGAGTATCATAGGCACAATGATTTTTCCGATGGTCTTCAAGCAGTTTGAACCCTTACAGGCCTAGGTTCGAGTAGAGACGCAAGGGAGTTCAGGCGCGTAGTGAAGGCTTCATAGGTTCCGGACGACTCCGGGAACCGGTCGCACTAAGAACATAGATCCGAATAACGTCGGAGATGCCTGCCATTCGGACATACCCCTCAGAAATAAACGTGGATTGGTTTCCAGCCGGACAATGTCTCATCTGGTGGCGTGCATAGATGATTCAAATGACACTGATGATTTCCGGACGTGCTAATGCAACCGTGGTGGAATCCACCGCCACGTTGCTCTAGAATAAAGCAAATCAGGCGTAAGAGTTCTTGTGATATCTCGCCCTGGTCACCATGCTCTGCCTCGTGAAAAGGTAGCGCCAAGGTAATGGCGCACTCGTGCATATGTCGTGGAACCTAGATAGTATCATTTCCCGGTTCCCGGCAGTGTAACAAAGCTCTGTACCCCAAGTGAGATATTTCATTATTTCTATCTAATTCAATGGGAACATCGATCTGAGACGTTGCTATGTGAGCGTTATATTGGCAGTCTCCCGGCGTCGTTGTTCACGGTTCCAAATCATCGGTCAGCTACACACTATGGATGCTGTTGGCGTTATTAGCTTCCAGGTTTTTCTCTGCGTTAGGTGCGCTAGGGGCGCATTTACTGCGTCGTCTGTGTTTGCTAAATTAGCCCTGGTAGATCCCAAGCCGTAGAACGTGTCCTTACCGTCTAGTGGAACTGTTGTTACCGACGGTTTGGCACCACATGGGTTGCCGTGAGAATGACCTTGGTTTTGGGGCTTAAATCCTAGTCACGGCGTGCCGCCCTCTCCGATTCGTGATAACAGCAAAGCCGGACCAGCTGAACTTCATCGAGTTCCGGCGCGCTATTGATGCATTATAAGGTAATCAGCCGTTGATTATATAACGAATCGTGCTTCGAACCCTGACTAACGTAATCAAGTAACACTGGTCATAATTTTTCTTTTTAATTAAATACAGATGCGAAACGACGTTACGAGCGGCAGCACGGACGAGGCGTGCATGGCGGGGAAGCAATTCCGAGCAAGGGGTCGAAAATTTACGAAGCCTCACTAACGCAAAAATCAACGATCTTCACACATCGTTGTCATGGATGATTTGTGCCCACGCAGGGGCTTGAAGGATCAACTAGGTATGTAGATTGAGCACCGGATTCTACTCCGATTTTCGAAACGCAGCCAGCTTCCACTGTACGTAAGTGGACTAGGGGCTTCGGGTGCGCTCCCGATGCCGCAGATTCCTGTGAGAAAAAGTCTCAAGATGATCTGCCCCCCTGCTGCCAATTTTCAGTATTAGCCACGTCATCCGCTGTGAAAGAAGATGCAAAATGTTGAAGACGAAAAACTTCAGTATTCGCCATATGCTGCCGTGCGGTATGCGATTATTTGTAAATATCACATGCCATAAAGGGGTATATATATATAGGGGTAGTCATTAGCATGCAATATCAAATCCAACGCCAGTTCCCAAAATGCGCCCATCTCAAGCATCCTCAACCGTTTCCTCCACCGTGACCACCGTTACCGTAACTGCCGAATTGATATTTGCAACCTCGCTCCAAGGATTTTGGGAATCCTGCACGAACCAACCCATCTCGATCTCCCCGCAGCATACAATGAATAATTTCGGCTGGCCGTTGACGTAATCCAACTCGACTGCTGTCGGGGATGCCAAATTTCGCATCACTACACTTGTCGTGCCCTTGCCTGTCGAAGGGTCTACGCTGACCTTCCAGATGTACCCGTCCATATAACTACACGTGTAGACAGACGTCTGATCCGGCGACAGGGCCAAGCCATCGCAATGAGGAATGTCGTCCGTGACTATCTGCACGGGTCCTGTCGTGCGAATCGCTATTGATGGGTCATCCTGAACTCGCTCAATCGGAATGCGACATAACATGCCAGCGCTTGTGTTGGTGAACCATAAAAACTCGTCTGTTATGCGCACTCGGTTGAGACCGAAGAAGTTGCCCTCGCCCTCCGCGGCTTTCATAGTGTCGTCAGCCACCAGTAATGACACCTGGCCAGTCTGTATGTCCAGGCGCCAGATGCAATTCCTAAATGAATCCGGGAGTAGAAACACTCGATCTGAAATTGCGATTATGCCGATGCAGAATCCCGTGTCTTTTATGTCGGTTATCTTGGTCACTTTAGGCGGACTGCTGTCATCTGGACTAAGCGCCACGCGCCATACGATAAATTCCTCGAACGTAATATTAACTAGATCGACAATAGCTGATAAGACGAGATATTCATCATGCGCGCCCGGTAATGGACATAAGTTGATGAGTCCATTGGCGTGTTCCTCGAAGTTGTGTAACAGTTGCGGCGTCGCTTCTGGATCCTCGGCATTGAATGTGTACAGCTCAGGCTCGTCTAATCGAGACGTCAAGATCTTGCCATTGGGGCGCAAAGCGAAACCCTCAAACCAGGAGTCTGATGGTAACTGTGTCACAAGTACTACGTCTTGCACGGATCCGTCCTCGAGCATGGCGAAGTGTTATATCTTAGATATGTATGTACAATTAAAGAAGATTATTGAGAGGTACAAGCTGTAGGATGAGAGAAAATGCGCGTGTAACGAAATTGATGAAGCTGATATGGTTGGCTCAGACGACACTGCGACCTGACCAATGTAAAATATGAAATAGGAACCCCCAAAGTGACCCCGTAGAAATATCACGTGGATCGGTTCCCTTCCCCCTGAGTTATACCGAAGCATCCTATTCGGCAGCTCGCCCATGAACCATTGATGTATAATCATGGTACCGGAACAGTTAGACCAGGGGTGTGATGTTATCCCGGGAATAGTGCCTCTTCATCGCCATGATGAACGATAGGACCCTGCGATCTTCCAACTTCCCCTTGAGATCTATTTACGCTACGTTCAATATCCCATAGTTAAAGAGTAGCTAAGACAAAGTCTTGGTGGTAGATCCTCAATAAGTTACGTAATTCACGATTTCGAGCCCACGTGAAGGCCTTATGATTGAGGGATATTGTAAGTACAGCGTAGAGTCAGCATCTTGAATACCTGATTTTACGCTAACCCGGTTTGTTATCTCAACCCGCTTCGTGTTGGTGATGAAGGACATTATAGAATTGCTTCTTAGTGGAAATTAAGATGCGGCGCTTATGTATGTGATAGCTCTAATGCTTTACGAGACTCGCTTGGCGCAATTGTTAACATTAGGTACCAATCGGTATACCTCTTGCTTCGAGCTCTCTTGGTGACTAAGCGGAATAACTTCCATTCTGGTCGTAAACGTGCTGTAAGGCAAGAAAACCTGGCTACTAGCCAATACCTCTGCGAGTCTCGTTCATCTTTTTGCGCATTTCGAATCCATGCTCACCCCCCATTCTTAGGTCTTGGCTACGCTGCCCAGGACGCGGATGTAGGATTATGATCAATCATTTAACTAATCCGGTTACCTAAAGCGGGCAAATAGTGATCTAACCGAGTTTCGGATAGTTCCCGGCACCAAGCCGGTGGTATCGCCACTGACTCCTGACTGTAAGTACAGGTAGATAATGAGATGAAACGAGTCGTCCTGTGTTATCATCAACTTCATGTTGCTCTGGGTGTGGGTACTTGTTGTAGATAGGTGGCTATAAACCTGGTCGTCAATCAGAACCACTCTCATCATAACGATCAGCGCCAGTAGAGCAAATCGCCCACACGTTGATTTGCGTGCGGCATTACCCACCAATGAGGTGACTGTATATCATAGCCCTGCCTCTCTTTAGTCTACTGTGGACCTATGACTAGGTCTATTAAGTTCTAGGCCGTCGGCCCGTGGGTAAGAAAACGGGCTTAGCTCAGGCATCCGGGAGACACTTGCTGGACTGACAAGACTATGAGCGGAGACCTTGGGTGTTTCTACCTGTTATGGATTTAGTAAACGAAAAAGAAAAAGGAAAAAAAGCCCAAAGGGCAGAAGCTGATCAGTCGTTCCGGGCCGCCAACGGAAGTCTGAGCGCTCCCTGCCCCCGTTAATCCCGGCCCAACCTATTCTCTCTTTAAGTAGATCCCGAGACTTGTGCACATACAGTACCTCACGGTATAATTTACAGTATGAAGCTCGTAAATACATATTACCGAACGAATATCCGAGGCCCATAGGTAGCACCCTCTGAGCCTCCATGCGATGTTAGTGCTTATTCGCGGTAGTTGTACTTGACCTCATGCCAGGGGATCGACACTAATGCCAAGTACGTAAGCACTTAAATGCTTGCTAGCAGTCCCTAGCTCCCGCGTCTAGGTCCCTGCCTGGCTTCCGCCCTGAGCGTTCGGGTTCCCAGATTCTGAATTCCCCAGATTCATGGCTCCATGTTCAGTTGTTACAAAGGGCGTGGCACGGACAGTGCTGTCTCTCCCAGAATGTTACGATACGGCGACGTCGACAATCATTCATTCCACTTGACGAAAACGTACGACACAACCCGGGTGTAAAACGCAAGCATGTGATATTACATAATTCAAAACGTATGATATTTGGTAAGGGAAGGGAAGGGCTTCGAGACCCCTGACATAAACGTACACGGGGAGCACAGGAAACGGTATACTTGTCAACATATAATACATAATCCATCAAGCAAGAAGTTGGATATATTGACGCTGTATTCGTAGACTAGCGAAAAGCGCACACTTGAACATATCCCCTGTCAGAATTATTCGCTTCGTCAGATGAACTGATTAAGGCACATTGGCATTAAAGCCCAGGACTCCAGTTTATCCAATCATCCCTAGTTTCAAAGCCTGTAAGGTGAACGGCGAACAATTTCCGAGTTGTTTAAAAGACAGATTACCTCACGCCGGCGAGATGTCAAGTCCAATACCGGAGCCAACCTTGCACTTGAACCCTGGTGCGATAGGCTGGGGTGGTGTCAATTGTCCACCAGTACATGTAGCAAAGTGAGTACCATCCCCAAGGCAAGTCAGATGGCCCTCTGTACAGGGTTGAGAACTAGGGTTGGAAGCTGTCGAAGTAGACGTGCGAGTTGACCCTGGTCCAGTCAAGGATGAGGAGATAACCGAGGGAGTTGGAAGGGTTGGAATTGTAGAGGAGAGCAGGGTATTTGATGTGTTGGAGTTCGTTGTAGAGGTCGAGCTAGACTGAGAAGGTGCCTTGCTTGGAGTACCATCGGAAATATCGTCCTGTCCCTTTTTTGCTCGGGGATTGCCATCGCACGGCTGCTTAAACAGGTTTGCAGTTCCTTCGGGATGGTCAACTGAAGGACCCGGGTTGGGAAAGGCAATCGCAAGTTGTTCCTTCAAGGCCTCTTCGGTAGTACACTCACCCGAGACTTCTCCCATGTTGGCCATAAAGAGCTCGGGGAATCCCGTCCTCTTGATAAGTAATCTTCGGCGATCCGTGTTGGTCATACGCTTAGCCTTGGCGGACATGACGGTTACTGGAGCACAATTTTGATATATTTCCGGCTGCCCCCCAATGCGAGGTAACCACTGTTACATCCAAGTTAGAAAAATGTTAGGAAGTGGCCTATCGTTTATGAACTCAGGGGACTCGGGGTTTTATTCAGCGAGCTGCTTCTGTCTCAAGGGGCTTAAAAGGGGACAGGGGCTAGAGCAGGGGTAAGATCGAGGTAACGAAGGGGTTGTACAAACGATAAGAGAGAAGAAAGACTTCACTTACAGTCCACGAAAATATATAATCTCCTGGCTCAATGCCTTCTGGTATCTGAAAGGAGTAGGTATCTTGGTTTGGCCCATCAAGATTCCCTTTTTGATTGCGTGCTGGACACCCACCTTCAATCGAATGGATGACTTTCCATTCTAGATTCTTGGAGAGTGCGTTGGCCCACAAGCCATCACTGACGGGGCCGGACAAACTAAATTGACAAGAACCACCTCCATGAACTGCTTGTCCCAAGAATGAGGCTGTTTGTTTCTCGCCAATGGTCATTACTGTTGGGACATCTTGTGGTTCTAGCTTAGCGCCGGGTGGCATCTTGCAAGGGAAATCCGAGCCGGATGGCTCAATTGGATTAGAAGGCCCATAGTTTACGAAGCGAAATGGCTTGGGATTCTCGAGTACAACATGAGTCTCCGAAAGCGAGACTAGGGTCAGCACGACTCCTAAGGATAGAAGGCCACGGCGCATGTTAGAAGAGGTAATAGGGATTACCAAGTGTTACGATGTTCTAAGTTTAGGCGCTAATTATTGTGAAATAGTCAATATACCTCTATTAGTAATCACAAATAGGCATATGCATATAGTTAAATAAAGATAAATCAGCATAAAGACGTTGAAAGAATTCATTATGATTATGCATGCTGAGATGGTTTGAATGAAGCTGTCTTCTTCCCTGCGCACACTCTCATACTAGGTAGTCGAACAAATGCTGTCACATCTACTTACCTTAACCATTGAGAATAAAGAGACATTCACATAATTACTTAGGTAGGTATCTTAGGTATACACAAAATAGGTATTCATTTGAAACAATTCTTATTGAGGGATTAACGTTATACTCGTCTACGTAATTCTGATAAGGGGGAACTACTTTATGGTAAACCAGATTCAAATATCTACCGCACCAAAAGCAAAGGTAAGGTTATCTATAGACATTTCAAGGAGGTGAGACGAATATCGGTATGCGAATCAGTCGGTATCATTGTTATTGCTGCGTAAGAGCGGATACTAGGAACTCAGACTTTATATAGATGAAGGCCCATCCAACTAATTTCATCAACAATGGTTAAGAATTCCGAAATTTACAATAAAAAGGGCCTGAACTATGTGAAAATCACATAAATATGCTCATTCGAGTTCTTTTGCCGAGTAGCTACCTCCTAACATTGAATTTCCCTAGTCATATTAAACTAAGTCTGTCTCTAAGAACCGGGAGTCTGAGAACACGAGTCTTCTAGATAGATTTCTACTGACTCTGAATCACCAAGTGGTTTTGCCCCAACTACCCACCCGCCTCATACACTCCACCACTCATGGTCTCCTGTGGTATAAGCTCAGTCAACCAACAAACCAACCCACACCGTGCCTCATGCCTGCATTCATTTTCGGGGGTTCATAGTTGCATACGAAATATTGGATCTAACATGTCATTATTTACACCTTTACAGAGAAATCCTACGCCACCCAAATCCGCCCGTGCTGCATTTCTCTTCGCTCCGGACACTCCTGCAATTTACGTTGCGCCGAAATAATGGATTATGACGCCTTTGATGTTATCATTGTTGGAGGCGGGACCTCCGGTGCTGTACTGGCCAATCGTCTCTCAGAAGATGGTCACATTCGGGTTCTTCTCATGGAAGCAGGGGAAGATCTGACGGCTCACCCTGCTGTTAAACGCCCTTCGATGGGGTCAACACTCTTAGGAACCCCTGCTAACTGGGGCTTTCAAACAGTCTCTCAGGTACAAATGATTCATTGTTGGTTCACTGGCTTTCCAGGTGCTCGTTATCTAATGTATGATAGGAAGCCCTCGGAAATAGAACAAACATAGCCCCTGCTGGCCGTCTGTTAGGGGGCTCAAGCGCAGTTAATGGGTTGGTCTTCCTCCCTAATTCCAAGACGAATATCAACGCCTGGGTCGATCTCGGTAATACGAGATGGGATTGGCCGAGCTTCTCTAAGTCCATGGCGCGCTTCGGCCTCGCCACATCCCCGGAGACTGAAGGTCGTAGTCCGCTCCAGCTTACCATTCCAGACGAGGATAGCAAGTGGCCACAGGCTTGGAGGGAAACTCTATCTGTACTTGGATTTCCAGTGTTTTCAGACGCATTTTCGAGTGAGATTATAGGTAGCTTAATGGGGCCCGAAACCATAGATCTAAATAGGGGGGAAGCTTTTCTGTCAATGTATATCTCAGCGACGTTGTGCGATCCAGAGAAAATCTGACGATCTGGACTGAGGTACTTGTTGAAAAGATCATTTTTGACAAATCTGAGAAGGCCACTGCAACCGCTGTTCAGTACCATAGTCTTGAGAAGGAGGACACAAA
This sequence comes from Hypoxylon sp. E7406B, assembly GCA_000931505.1. Lineage (NCBI taxonomy): Eukaryota > Fungi > Ascomycota > Sordariomycetes > Xylariales > Hypoxylaceae > Hypoxylon > Hypoxylon sp. E7406B. Next base: position 50,057 of record JYCQ01000190.1, on the reverse strand, counting down.
GATTATTTATGCTCGGAAAGAGATCATTATGAGCGCTGGGGCAGTCAACCCTCCTAGACTGCTTGAGCTATCTGGAATTGGCAACGCAGAGCTCTTGAATTCACTCGGGATCAAGATCATTGTGAATAACCCTAATGTGGGCGAAAGCTTGCAGAACCATCCCATGTTTTCTCTTAGCTTCGAAGCTGTTGATGAAGATGGATTCGAGACGATGGATCAAATTTTGCGCAAGGATCCCGATGCTGTTACCGCTGCGCAAAGGCCTACGCGGACGGGACTGGCCCAATGTCAAGAAGTAATATTAATACATTGGCACAGCTACTCCTGGCAAATTGGGAGGATCTTAGAGCGATCATAGATAATCTGATACCTCAGCGCGAAGACCCAACCATTGACTCCCTCGCAAAGGCACACGAATCGTTCGTCCGATCTATTCTGACTTCTACGACAGAAGCATCCGGCTGTTACACAACGGCTCCTGGATTTCTCTCTTACGACGGCGACGGATCMCCTATCCCCCCGCCTCTCGGGACCGAGAAATATTTTACCATTGCTGTACACCTCTCCCATCCCTTATCGCGTGGCTCGGTGCATATTACTTCCTCATCAATACCGATTACGATACCTTCAGGGATCTCTCTCGATCCTAAGTATTTCTCCCATCCACTAGACCTCGAAGTCTTAGCGAGACACGTCCAACTCGCCGAAACTATCGCGATGACAGTACCTCTCTGCAGCCACTTGAAGCCGGGGGGCAAACGCGGCCCAGACATGCCGGCCGCCAGTGGCTTCTCAGACATCGAGAAGGCCAAGGAATACCTGCGTAAAAGAGCAAAAGGCGCCCATCACTGGATGGGGTCCTGCGCCATGTCACCGCGCGAACTGGGGGGCGTTGTTGACGCGGAACTCAAGGTCTACGGATGCACCAACCTCCGTGTGTGCGATGCAAGTATCATTCCCATCGCTGCTCGCTCGAATCCTCAGGGTGTCATCTATGCCATCGCAGAACACGCCTCGTAAATCATCAAATCCACCCTAGGAGGGCTGTAAAGCAAAAAAGACCGAAGTCGGGGTGACTTACATCGCTCTGGGGTATCCAGTTAACTTCTGTGGGATTGAACTGAAAGGTTGTTAGATGATAAGTGATATCAAGACCGACTCGAGCTGCTTGTATGCCTCGAGGAAGCATCGACATGTCTTGGTGGATCTATATCATTTCTATCTATAGTTCAAAGCGCATGATGAGATATATGCAACTCCATGCTGTCGGCATAATAACCGAGCTACCGCTATCTCGTATTCATCCCACCGTCCAGCGGACGTGCAATCTAGTGGAGGCTCTTCTCAATGCAGGAACGTACGGTAACCAACTTAATTAACAATCAATATGGAACTCGGTAAGATCCGTAACGAGGCATGACAGCGTCATTTTTCAATCGCGTGGGGTTGTACTAGAGGCATAATGCGCACCGATTCAGGCTTTTCTCCGCAGGCGGCTAGCCTCAAAGCCGATGCTGCGATGAATAGTTCCGCCGGGATCCCGGCCCATTTTCCCCAGATCCCCAGATTTAAGCCGTCACTATATGTTCCACCCCGTCACAATAGGCATCAAATCACTTGGCATGCGGAGGAGATTTGATTTGGGGAACTTGGGGAATGCGAATTTTCTCTTTCAGCCCCGTCGTGGCAAGTTTGAGGGATGTTATATATATCGCGAGAGATGAGTTGCTCCTGGAAGAGTGTTGCGTGCTTGTCCCATCCGCGGCGACTGCAGCAATAACCCTTGACGGAAAGTTTAGATAACGTCAAAAGCCATGGCCTCTAGCAAGCTTGCTGTCGGCCTCGCGGTCTTAGGCCTCGCCACTGCGCAGAAGCCCGGCGCTACCCCTGACGTCCACCCCGAGATCACAACGTACAGATGTACGGTGGCCGACGGTTGCAAGGAGTCGACTAACTACCTGGTCCTCGATTCGTCCTCTCACTGGGTTCACCAAGTCGGTAACAATGCCGGCTGTGGCGACTGGGGAAACGGGCCAAATGCCACTGCTTGCCCGACCAAGGAGGCATGCGCCCAGAACTGCGTGAGTAAGTAGTATCGAGTTCTTTGTTTTATGCGCGGTCTCCCCTGGATGGACAGTAATTAACAAATAATATTGCAGTGGAGGGCCAACCCGACTACAGCAGCATCGGCGTCAAAACCGACGGATCCTCATTGAATATGCAGTTGATCGTCGGCGACAACGTCGTCTCCCCCCGCATCTATCTCCTAGACCAGACCCAGGAGAAGTACGAAATGCTGAAGCTCACCGGTAACGAAATCGCGTTCGATATCGAGGCCAGCCATCTTCCATGTGGCATGAACAGCGCTCTCTACCTCTCTGAGATGTTGGCAGATGGAGGTAAAAGTGAACTGAACCCTGGCGGAGCGGCTTGGGGAACAGGCTATTGCGACGCACAGTGTTACACGACCCCATTTATCAACGGCGAAGTAAGTGCATGCGATCTTAATTCCCAGAGCCAAAACCTCTGTCTGCACGCGTCAAGAGTTTCAACTAACCATAGCGTTAGGGTAACATCGATGGTAAAGGTGCTTGCTGCAATGAGATGGACATCTGGGAGGCGAATTCGCGTGCTAACCAGATCGCGCCGCACCCCTGCAACCAGACGGGTCCCTACCTCTGCACGGGAGACGAGTGCGCGGCGGATGGTGTCTGTGACAAGAACGGTTGCGGATGGAACCCCTACCGCCTCAGCCAGCCGAACTACTACGGCAGAGGCGCGAACTACACCGTAGACACGACCAAGCCATTCACGGTCGTGACCCAATTCCCCGCCGACGAGAGTGGCAAGTTGACGGAAATCCACCGCCTGTATGTGCAAGGCGACAAGGTGATCAAGGCCGAGGTCGTGAAGAAGGAGGGCGTTCCGGAAGTTTCCTTCACGAACGACGCGTACTGCACTGCGACTGGCGCGACCGCATTCGAGCGACTAGGGGCCCACGAAGCTATGGGCGAGGCGTTGACTCGAGGCATGGTGCTGGCTTTCAGCATCTGGTGGGACGAGGGAGGATACATGTCGTGGCTCGACGGCGCCAAAGACGGTGCTGGCCCCTGCAACGCCACTGAAGGAAACCCCACAAACATCAGGAAGATCGAGCCACACCCCGAGGTCACATTCAGCAACCTGAAGTGGGGAGAGATTGGCTCGACGTACCCCGCGGCGACGGTGGACGTATAAAATACCACATATCATAGATGTGATATACACTTTTCAATAGACTCTATATTCATGATTTGTTTGACTAGGGCTGTTATGTGTAGATGCCTGGGAATAGATCTTGAGTGTTCCTTACTACTCCTTTTATTGTAGCCATTTTCTACTTAATCATTGTCGTTAACATCCACCCTATCTTATAAATCACTTATCGATCGGGGATCTTCTCATTTTACCGGCCGCCGAAGGAATACCCCCTATTATTTTCGCTTAATAGCCGTCAAGGCTATACCATTAGTATGTACCCGGCGGGATTTAAATAACCCTTGTTTTTAATAGTACGCGTATGACGCCAGGTATACGATTGACGCATGACATCAACGATGGCCTGCCGTTGGAACCAAGATGCAAGCCCTTCCAATTGCATGAGGCTATGTGATTGCCGTCCGGTTGTGAAATGTGGTACTGGGCCTCAGCCGTTCTCCGCACGATATTAAGCAGACCGCAACTATAGAGGCTCCCACGCGCGAGAAATACGCCAAACAGGCGGTATATTTCGGGGCCAGTAAATCGAGGCTGAGCCCAGGTTGCCTATCGCGTAGTTGCACGTAGCGCTCACCGACTCTTGGGGGTGAGATAAGCAACGTGCATACACGTATCACAACCGGCTCAGCTTTCCAGAAGAGTCACTGAACGACAATAATGACAATAACGTCTCCTATTCTTAGCCCATCATCAACTTCCCGATTGGCTTGTCGCTACCGAACGCCTGTCAGCGACAGATCCCATCGCCATAGGGCTGGTTCGCGCGTTTTCCATTCTAATTACATCCACCACGCCTAACATCCCAAGGACGGAAGTGCGGCCTGCAACGTGAGATGTATAAAGATGAGATGGGAATTCCCGCTCGTGTAAGTGAGTGTGGAAACTTGCATTTTCCTAAGACTATAATAATAAACAAGTATCCGCTCTTTTTTTCCCATCCGCTACCATGCAGGAAGAGTATATCGTCTCCAAGCGCTGCGTTAGATTCTACACGCCCCGTTTTACCATGCGATTTACCCAATTCATCAATAGTGGAAAGCAAGAAAACATTCGCGAAAGACCCAAGGGCACCCACCAGCACTAATGTGGTTCTCATTCAGGTTTGTTTTGATAGATTTCTCGATTCCAGAGAACATTAACTGATGTTCTCCATTCTAGTCCACGATGGAAGAGGAGTGCAGGAAGCCAGCCCTATGAGCGGTGGTCGGACAATCGAGATACATTTAAAAGCACGTCCTACATGCCACGAACTCGATAGATACGATCCTGCAACACTGGTGCCTGGCTTGGCGATATTTCGGACTGCGAATCGGCAACACAAGATTGAGGCCAACAAATACAATTCATTTAATACTGGATTTAATCACGAAAGGAGTCTTCATCATGAGTGGGCGTTCATCTGGCTAGATATTTTTCCTCGAAGGAACTGCGATAATACCAGAATGTTTGGGAAATTGGTTAATCGGATATCGGGTTTCAATTTTATATTTTCGGCTACAATACCACTCGGTTTCAAAGATTGCAATATCATCTTTCATGTCAACTCGTCTCCTTCTCCGGCTCCCCTCAATACTGAAGTTCATAACCTACTACTTAGGTACTTAAGCTATCATCTGCGCTAGGTGCATCAAAATATTAGGAGCCTCATTTTATGTGACGCCAATTTTATGCAATTAATGAACTATCCCTTTTACTTATGCTACCCATTTTCCACGACGAACTTTCACAATCTACCTTAATGTGCCGTAGTTAGACAGCTCCCGGCTGTCTTAACGGAGGAAGGTGACCTTCGAAGTCAAATAGTTTTTCCAGCGAGAGGAATTTGTATCGGGCTAGGGAGTTTCGGGGCGAACGGCAGTTGCATGTTGATATGTCGTGATCTTTAAGGGGCTGCAGACCATCCGTCATATTGGTCGCCTACAATGTCCGTAGCTGCGCAATCAATTGCCTTACAGAAGCGTGAGTMAGCTCGATCAGTAAACTCGAAATATGCCTATGAATCTTTTACAAATCACGTCCCAACATCACATCTTGTCAATTCCCATATGGCCTTGTTACACTTATAGCGACATGCCAATCGACTCGAGTGGCTTCAGGGGCTTTGCATATATCTTAATGCGAATTCATGAATTCTCATCCGTCCTTCTCCCCTTGAACTCAACTTCATGTAAGATGGCTTATACATACGAATTCCTTTGGACTGTCCGAGTGGTTTCAAGAATCTTGGAGTTCTGCTCATACTCAGCAACTAGACCGTTTATAATTTGGCACGATTAATGGGGGTCGTATATGTAGCGATCGAGCAACAATTTCAACCATAAGCTCAATATTGCAAGGTTGAGGGCATTGATGACATCACAGGTGTTTATGCAAGGCACCTCTTCAATTGATCCAACATCATACGTATAAAATAAGATGTGCATAACTTAGTAACATCATTATAAGCCGGCCATATGTCATCCTCATGGCCTTTGCCGCGAAAACTAAACTCTTATGTCCATGTAGTCACCAGTCCCCTTTTGGCTAAGCCGTAGGGAATTCGGGCTTGGTCTCCCTGATGGAGAAGCCCTCCCCCACGAAAGTCCGCGAGCCTGTTGCTCGTATAAAACTCCGGTTTCAGCTCCGCTCTTAGTAACTAGAACCGAACGAAAGGGGGATCCCTACCTACCGATTACTCGCTACGACCGTGGGTGGTATAATGCATCGTTGGAGCTCGCATATATCGTACAACTCAACAATGCATACAAAGGAAATATGTCGGCGGCATTACCTCGTGAGAAATTTAAAAGTTCGAAGCGAAATCAAGAAAATGGACCTGCGGCACATCGAACCATTATTCTCAAGAGCCCCCATCCCTCACCCTCAAAGGAGTTGGGGGAAGTTCCAGTGGATCACTTGATTGTTATACCGAGCAAGGTATTGGCTCGCTCGCCCATGTCGTAGCGGGAGKATTTATTTTACCCGTATATTCTCCCGAGCGAAGCTCCATGCACGAGGGTCATCCGCCAAGCACCGTGTACCGGTGCCGCGGTGTCTATGGTCCACGATGGCCCCTTTATAAGCCACAGCCCCGAATTCTCGTTCAGCTAGTGTGGGCGGGAGAGACCTTAATTGAAAATACGGAGGAGTAACACCAGTTGCGGCTGAAAGAAGGAAGTCCGGGAACATGGCACAAACAATATTACGCTCATCAGAGGATGGCAACCGCTATGAGCTGGCTAGTCCGACGGCCCTCCCGAAGGCCGGTGGCTTTCTGTGGAATCAGAAGATGATGATCCAAATTACCTGCCGCGGGTATGCCACTGCGCAGTTCATGCAGCCGGAGCCATCTAAGTACGCGCACGCACCAAATCTTGAGGCCAAGACATTCATGCAGCCTGAGCAGAACTACTATGCTCACCATCCGGGTCGCTTCGTCTACATCAAAGATGAAGAGACTGGTCAGCTGTTCTCGGCGCCTTACGAGCCGGTGCGTGCGCCGCTCGAAAGGTTCGTGTTTTCCGTCGGCAAGAGTGATATCTCCTGGACCGTTGAACACCTCGGTATCCGCGTCGAGATGACCCTGGTCATTCCTACGCATGACGTTGTTGAACTCTGGTCTGTCAAGGTCACCAACCTGAGCGGCAGGTTACGCAGAGTTAGTGTGTACCCATACTTCCCATTCGGCTATATGTCGTGGATGAACCAGGAAGCAGAATGGCGGCCGGACCTTGGTGGTGTGGTGAGCAACAGTATCACACCGTATCAGAAAGCGGCGGACTACTTCAAGAATAAATACCTGAAGGATAAATCATATTTCTTGACCGAAACGACACCCGTCTCATGGGAGGCCATGCAACAGGCCTTCGAGGGCGAAGGTGGCCTCCATGCACCCTCGTCGCTGTTACAGCCGGAGCTCAGCCGTAGTGATGCCCGCTATGAGACTCCCGTAGCTGTTGTACAGTACCGTGTGGAGCTGAACCCGAATGAGGAGCAGGAATACCGTTTTCTCTTCGGTCCTGCCTACGACGATGCCGAAATCCGGGAAGTCCGAAATAAGTACCTGAGTAAGGAAGGGTTCGCGCAGACGGCCCGGGAGTACGCTGACTACATCAGCAAAGGAAAGGGGTGTTTGCAAATCGAAACGCCGGACAAGCATGTCGATAATTTTGTTAATAACTGGTTGCCGCGTCAGTGCTACTATCATGGCGATGTAAACCGGTTGACTACAGACCCGCAGACGCGAAATTACCTCCAAGACAACATGGGCATGTCGTACATCAAGCCCGAGGTGGCGCGCAAGGCTTTTCTGATCGCCGTATCACAACAGGAGAAGAATGGCGCCATGCCTGATGGTATTTTGCTAACGGAAGGCGCTGAGCTCAAGTACATCAACCAGATCCCGCACACTGATCACTGCATTTGGCTGCCGGTTACTCTCGAGGCATATCTCTCCGAGACGGGTGATTATGACCTTTTGAAGGTGCCGGTAAAGGGAATGCACGGAGACACATACACCGTGTTCGAGCGTTTCAGCCGGGCGATGGACTGGCTGCTCTCGGCCCGGGACGAGCGTGGTTTGAGTTACATTGCGCAGGGAGACTGGTGCGATCCATTGAACATGGTGGGCTACAAAGGCAAGGGCGTATCCGGATGGCAGACGGTGGCCACGGCATTCGCATTAAGAATATGGGCCGATGTCTGCGAACAAGAAGGGAAAGCTAACTTAGCAGCGCACTATCGCGCAGGCGCTAAGGAGGTCAACGATGCTGCGAACGCGCACCTGTGGGATGGAGACTGGTTCGCGCGTGGCATCACGGACGACAATGTGATCTTCGGCATTAAAAAAGACCCTGAAGGTCGAATCTGGCTGAACCCTCAAACATGGTCGATTCTAAGCGGGGCGGCTAGTACAGAACAGATTTCGCGAATGCTGCCGCAAGTAGACTCGCAGCTGAGCACACCATATGGTATCGTTATGTTTGCTCCCCCTTATAATGGCATGCGCGAGGATGTCGGCCGCGTGACACAGAAGTACCCTGGCTCGGCCGAAAATGGGTCAGTATACAATCACGCGGCCGTTTTTTACGTCCACAGCTTGTACTCGATCGGAGAGGGTGACCGGGCCTACGACGTTCTGCGTAAAATGATTCCAGGGCCCTCGGAGGAGGACTACGTTCAGCGGGGCCAGCTGCCTGTGTACATACCTAATTATTACCGTGGTGCGTGGCAGAAATATCCGCGTACGGCAGGTCGGTCTAGCCAGCTCTTCAACACAGGGACGGTATCATGGGCATACCGATCCTTTATTGAAGGGCTCTGCGGTCTGCGCGGCGACTCGCAAGGTCTTCGTATCCAGCCGCAGCTGCCGTCCTCCTGGGATGCCATTAAGGTCACACGTCTATTCCGCGGTGCCACGTTCGTATTGGACATTCATCGTTCGGCAGACGTGAACGAGGTAGTAGTGAAGCACGAAGGCAAGGTTCTTTCGGATGCGCGCTTCACGAATATCCGGCCTGGCGAGAGGTATGAGCTATCCGTATCCATTCCCAAGTAATAATGTTGTTGAATTATGAAGCCGAAAGCATACCGTTATATGTTGAATCGGCTGGGCTAAGGCTGAAACAAAAGGAGGTCTTGTAAAATATCTGGATAATTTGCTGTTGAGCCAGCTAGATAGACACTCTCATTAAATTCCGTTCTCTAGTATATTCGAACGTGTCAATAGACGCTGGATCTTGATGTCTTCATATCGCGATCTTGATCCATCGAGGACCCTCCTTGTCCTCTGGGGGGATTTAATCGATCAACCATGAAACGCCAAGCGGGTGCACGCTCACACTCAATTGCATGGCGATCTTGGCAACGTCTCAAGCCAAATGTTTGTCGCGGAATTGATAGATCGTCGAGATTCTAGTTTCTCGCAAATACATATCTTTGTGAACAAACAACAGCATAATGCAGTTACAGTGGCGACCAACGATAACCTTCGTTATTATCGGGGCGATATGGCTAACGACGGGGGCATTGGGGCAGCGGATACGGGTTCAAGAGGAAGTCCTGCGTCCCGTCGTAATAGATGGGACAACAAGAAACGAGGGGAATCACCTACTTGAAGAGGCGATAGTAGAAAATCTGGCAGCATCAGACGTCCCGCGAGTCTCAGAGGTACCACAAATATCGGGCATTCCACAAGTCGATGTGAACCCACCGAATGGCACCACGATCCCAAACGGCATCCCGACGCAAAATAGTACCATGACCGGTAGCCAAGCCCAACCAACAGAGCCTGTAGTCGCAATATCGGCACTGCTATTCTCGGGGCCACCGGGACCAAAAGACTGCCGTGGCACGGTAATGATGAACGTCCGACTGCCCAAGCCCGGATCGCAACATTCGACGCCGAAATGCTACAACGTACCCGGCATAGCACAATGCGCAACCTTCGTCGCGAATATGGATGACGGATGTCAAGCACGGTTATTCAATGAGCCGAACTGTTTGACATTCGCCAACTTAGCAGTGTTCACTCCGGAGCAGAAGGCTGTCGGCGGATTGCTGAGGAGCATTGAAATAACGTGCGGGATCAAAGGCATAACACCACCGCCGTTAAATTTGCCTGGTTTGGAACTGCCGCCAAATGCTCAGCAAGCAGTTGGAAAAGTAAGTCCCTCTTCTGGTCTTGTACTTCGAGGGATTGGGACCTGACAGCTTATAGTGAATTCAACTGGCCTTAACACCTATAACATATCCATATAAATAACAACTCCATAGCCGCCAGTAGAGTTGAAGCTCATTGGCGAAATTCAGGAGAAGCTCCGAATGTCAGTCTTGCGAACCTTCTGAGATATAGGAACATGATATATCATATTATGCCCCGATAATGCCTTCGGGCCATAGAAGGCAGGAAATATCTTGGGTAGATGCGGAATCTGCCTTATGCAAGGGGATTGATATGACTTGGACAAATAAGTATTGTGCGAAGTTATTAGCCCGGTGTGATGGAACACGTTGCGAGCACCGGGAGGGGAAACTAATTGTCGAGGCACGAATCAAGGACAAGAAGTGATGTCGGACGCACATGGACTGATGCCCAAATATTACCATGAAGCAAACGTACGATAATTGCTAGGGATGAAAATGGGTGCATATATCCATAATGTAGCTTATGTGGTGCAGAAGATAGGATGAATGAGAGCGATGAGGACCAACTGATAGGGAATATTGGGCGATAGAGGTGCCCCATAGCAATTGCTAATTGGAGCGCTAACGAGTACCCGTACAGTACCTGAGCTGACACTGCCTGATTGCCTGAGCGACTTCCGTGAGAATGATAGCGAGAACGATAGCGGGGTCCTCTAGCGTCCGTTATGCCACTATCGATAAAGGGATTTAGACGGTTTAGGTGGGTACATCGGCGGCGCTAATAGCGGCTTTTCCGGGGCAAGTCGCGTCATTACTGTTCAGTGGTCATGTCTTGTGACTGGACTCGGCGTCAAGATCAAAGACGGAGAACCTCTTGGGACCTCCACTTTCCTTTCTTTACCTGGAGAACTTCGTAACGTCAACTTACTGACTCTAACCCCTGACTTTGACTCATCTACGTAATTACTTCATCGCACGCACCCGTCGTTCCATCCATTTACCAATATCCTCTTTGCCAGTATCTCTTTCCTCGTCGCACTCAACAGCCCCTAATATCACGAAGTACGAGCCCGCTCGCCGCTCTTACCACCACCCAACATCCGTTACGCAACTTTGGACAGCATCTTCTTTGAACAAAGAACGCCGATTTCCAACCCGATAGCGGAGGGAACACCATTAAGAGGCTCAGAGGCGGCGACGAATAGATCTTGACGTCTAAGATAGGGAAAAGGACCACCTAGGAACATCTCGGCCACAGAAGTACAAGATGAGCAGCCCACGCAGACGGATCGAGACAGATGTGAGTTGACACTGGTACATACTACTGTGAAGTACAAACCCGCTAACAAGAGTTTTAAACAAGGTCATGAAGTACGCAACCTTCTTCTCGGCTTGATTCAACGGCTCTACTAACTGTCGTGTAGGATGTATGATAGCTTCTGCTGACCAACCCCGATCCCCCAACTAACTATCTTAGGCTCATGTCCGATTATGAGGTCACCCTAGTCAATGACAACAGTATATCTGCCCCTCCACCCCTTCGCCGATATGATACTAACTAGCTCGTCGCAGTGTAAGCGAGTCCGTCGTACTAATACCTTTGTTCTCGAATCCTCACCCGTTCCTAGGCAAGAATTTTACGTCCGGTTCAAAGGMCCCGCCGAGAGTTAGTACAACCGAGAAAGCGCATATGAACTCAGCCGTCTCTAATATGGATATCTAGCGCCATTCGAGAATGGTATTTGGAAAGTCCACGTCGAGCTACCCGATCAATACCCGTATAAGTCACCAAGTATCGGCTTTGTTAACCGCATCTTCCACCCAAACATCGATGAGCTGTAAGTTGCTTGGGGCTTGGTCATATCATTGTCATATACTTCCCGGGGTTGGTTTCGAAGCTTTAGGACAAGGCTAAGGAGGCAAAATCATAAAACAGGTCCGGATCAGTCTGCTTGGACGTTATTAACCAGACGTGGTCACCAATGTTCGATATGATCAACATCTTCGAGGTCTTCCTACCCCAATTGCTCCGATACCCCAACCCCGCCGACCCTCTGAACGGTGAAGCCGCAGCGCTGCTGATGCGCGAGCCTAAGAGTTACGACGCCAAAGTCAAGGGTATGTCTCCACCTATGTTCCTGGACTACATAGAGAGAAAGAGTTGGCTAAAGCAGGAAGCAGAATACGTTCAGAAGTACGCCAGCAAGGATGCTGCAGACGAGGCCGGGGCCGAAAGCGAAGACGACGACGACATGTCCTCCGTTGCGAGCTTCGGAGACGAGGACGAACCCGCAGGCCAGATGGATGACGTATAGAAAGCAATTCCGACATCCATTCCCTTACGTCTTACACAGCCTCTCCATTCAATACATACATGCACTGCGTTGATTTCTCTGGATTACGGAGTATTACGGGTTTCTGGTGGTTACCTACGGATGGTATTTGGTGTCGCTGAGGTGAATTTGCATAAAGGATTGCGCTGGTCCCTGGAATTCTGATCCCTATTCTCAAATGGCCAGCATTGGCTTTTGTTGTGCGCTTCTAATGATGCTTTTTTTTTGTTCTGCTTGAAGGCTTTCGCTTCAGTCATGGAAATAGGCATTATATGAATTGCGTCCATAATCCTCTATAGAAGAGGTATCAATGATAAATAACAAATAAATCAATGTGACTATACTCCTCTATGCCTCATGATATAATCCGGGTATCTCGATTGACCAAAACCAGAGCGCCTAAACGCCTTTTCAATGCAATGATGCCTTAGTCTGAATCATACTCGACCAACGCCGCCAATGATGCAGTCCCTTTGCCTTCGTTTCCCGTATTAGTAACATTCCCCTTTTCTGATTCTAGTTCGTTCCGCTGTTCTGATTCTAGGTCCGGCTCTAACCTCTTCCTCTTTATACCGAGGATCCTAGGCGGAGCCTTAGGAATATCTCCGTTGTTGCGGTCCAGCGACAAGAACGGGTCCTGGGCCACCCGTGTATTTCCCACGATTTCTGACACCAGATTATCCCGCATCTGCGCAGCAGCAACCTCGGACTTCAACCTCTTACTTTTACTCTTCGTACCTATCTTCTTCTCGTCATCTTTCACGTCCGTCTCACTCCTACTCGTACTCGTAGCAAACAACGGCTTCGCCAGCGCCTTCCTACCCATCTCACCATCCTCGACCGCCGACGAGGGGCCAAAGTCCACAAGCGCAGCCCGTCGCGCATCATCTTCACTCGCGGCTAATAGGTCGATACCGAGGCTCATGCGATCGCGCAAGTCCTCCGTCTTCGCAGCATCGCGCTCGCGCTCCTTGCGCCCAACCCGGAACGCAGCCCGCAGTCGGCGGTTCTGCTCATACGGGTCCTCCCACCTGCGCGCGCTATCCTGTTCCAGCTCTCCAATGCGTTCCTTTGCCTGTTCGAGCACTTGTCTATCCTCAATCGTCTTCTCGAGCTTCGCGAACGCGTTCGTCCGCAACGCCTCACGCTCCTTATCCGTGAGGATCGGCTCTATTCCCCCTACTCCCCCAACCCCCGAAGCCAACGGGTCGTCCCCGGTATCCCGCTTCCGCGCGCCCTCGGTGACGGTGTACGTCGTGTTCTGGGGATCGGTCCGGATCTCGATGTCGCCGCCGCACTCGGCGTGGCGCATGCGGAAGGCGAAGATGGGCGTGCTGTGGTAGGCGCCGACCTTGCGCTTCGTCGCGTTGAAGCGCACGCCCTGCGCGATGAGCGTGGGCTTCGGGCAGTGCGCGCACCAAATCGCAAACGGCATCTCGAACCGGATCGTCTGCTGTGTGCCATCCCGCGAGAAGCCCGGAGGTCGCTTCTTGTGCAGCTTGTTGCCCGTCGTCGTGCCCTCGACGTCGGGCGGGACATACCGCCCCATGTTGAAGCCCTGCATCTTGACGGCGGGCGGTTATAATTCGGCTTGTTGCTGAGCTGGTTCTGTGTTGGATGTTTTCGCGCCTCGCTGGCGACTAATAAGTCAGGAACAATTTGCTTCGAAGGTGTGATGTAAGACCGAACATTTGCATCTGATAAGATTAGAAGTCGAGTTATGAAGTCAGTACTTGAATTCGGGTTAAAGTAATAAAATCTTACCCCACTATCCCCTTAATTGTATAAAAAAGGGACATTTGTAGCGCTCCAATGCTTAGGAATTTAGAACCATCGTCAATTACAACATATTAATGGCTTTCTTAGAAATAGAATCAACTACATAAGTGCGGAATCATTTTTAATACTCGCTGCCGTATAATTAAAGGTATACGTAAGACACTCCGCTGGAGCCGTCGTGGAGCACGGTATGCTCGATTACTCAGCAATGATGCAGCATAATACAGCTTAGTCACCCCTGGAACATTCACTGCTCATAGCCATGTGTGAGATAGAATTGACTTGAAGTTCAGTGCCTTTCTTATAGTGTGAGTACAAGTCCCAACATATGATTCCCTACCTAGTTAAATAATTCCCATGTGGACGAAATAAGAACCGTTGAGAAGAAGCGAGCGTCAGAAGTTCCTATACCTCCATCAAGGCAGACTCTTGTCGCTTAAAACATGGTGACGTACTGGGAGCCCGATCTCACTGTAAACGTTTGCAAGTTACAATAAGTCTTCAAGCCCTCAACACCAGCCTGTACTCCAATTCCACTGTTCTTGGTGCCTCCCCACGGGAACTTTGCTCCAATCTCAGCATGAGTATTGACCCAGACATTTCCAGTCTGGAATTGCTTTGAGATACGTTCCGCTTTCGCCATATCTCGCGTCCATACAGACGCGCCAAGCCCGTAAGGGTTGTCATTGACCCGTCTAATAACATCGTCTTCGTCCTTCCATTTGAGAATAGGTATCACCGGTGCTAAGACGCAGATGTTAATAGAAAAAAGAGTGTGTACGTATGCGTGGTAGTATTTGACTCACCAAACTGCTCCTCAATAACAATTCTCGAATCGTCCGGCGGATTATCAACCACCGTTGGAGTGAAAAAGAAACCCGTAGTTTCTCCTGCACCTTCGACAGGTTTGGTGCTCCCGATTGCGATTTTCAGCTGCGACTTCTCAATATCGGCCAGCAGATCCCTAACGCGCTCGAAGCTCGCCCTATTCCCAACCGGCGGGGKAGTTACACCTTCCTCGAAGCCGTCACCGACTTTGAGCTTCTTCACAAATTCGACAATGCCGGCTAAGACGGAGTCGTATACGTCCTCGTGGACGTACAGGCGCTTGATGCAAACGCAGATCTGCCCGGAATTTTCAAAGCAAAGACCTGCGACCAATGAGAGCATAGCAGGGTCGTAGTCAGAGCAGATAACGGCAGCGTCGTTGCCACCTAGTTCAAGCACGACTCTCTTCAGTGTCCTGCTGCAACTCTCCATTACTTTCTTTCCCGCTGGGGTGGGCCCCATGAAAGTGATCTTGCCGATGCCAGGATGCTCAGTCAACCACGGTCCTACCTCATCGTAGCCACTAAGGCACTGGAAGACTCCCGGAGGGAAGAAACGCTGGCCGAGCTCAGCCAATTTGAGGCTGCAGTACGGTGTAAGGGGCGACGGCTTCAAGATCAGGGCGTTCCCCGTGAGCAACGCCGACGCAATCTTGCCGGAAGGAAGGGCAACGGGATAGTTCCAAGGGATAATCGCTCCTACAACACCAATAGGTACGTAGCGAGTATAGACTCGGTGCGCATCGCTCTTTTCTAGTACTTCTTCGGGAATCGTCAACTGGCAGAAGTCGCGGAGGTGCTGGATGCCAATAGAGACGTCTCCTTGAGCTTTCGGGAACTAAGGGGCCATATTACTTGGAGTTCTTCGTATTGGAAAGTTTCTATGGTTACCGGTTTGCCCTGCTCCTTGACCACCATCCGAGCAAAGTCATCTAGTTGAGCCTCGATCGCTGCTGCATATGCCTCGATTGCCTTCTTACGGTCAGACCAAGACACCTGGGCCCATGAGTTTGCGGCTTTCTTCGCCGCCTCGACGGCCTTATCAACGTCTTCGAGCGTGCTGACCGGAGAAGCTGGGTTGTCTTCCAGTGTTGATGGATTAACCGTACAACGAGTCTCCGCCGTGTCTGAGAGCTTCCCATCGATGATGTTGTGAAATGTGTCGAAACTAACGACACCGTTAGAGTATCCGTTGGATGCCATGTTCATGGACTCCAAAGGGGCGAATTCTTCCAATCAAACAAACCACCTGCGATGATTTATCTCTCAGATAAATCGAGGCAACTGTTCAACAACATGAAAAGGGAACATACAAGAGTCGATCGAACGAGCAAGAAGTGCGGAGAGGTCAGGGACGCGTCAACACTTTAGTAAGACCTATCGGGCTTAAAAGGCAGGAACTCGCGATCCAGGAGATATTTCCAGGATGACGGGCATTCGGCGCAAGAATCAAAAGTCGAGATGTGATAAGGATACATGTGGACGATGTAATTGGGTGCACCTTGGGCACAGGCGCCTATAGCTGTCCGGAATATTATGGTAGACGTAGTTTGTGCTACGTATGATGGCATCGACTCAGCTGATAAACACCAATTAGCATATCCACAATTCTAAAAACCTATATTATCTAGATGCTTTTTATGAGTTTGAAAGTCAATTTTATTCTGGGGGAAGTTGGGCTTGTATACGAGAGCGGAATACGCCTCCTTGCCTGAAGAAGTTATTGGCTAAGATATCACACTATATACGAAGCTGTGACATGAACGAAGCCGCATTACCCGTATATCCCTAGTATTTCCTCCACTTAATGTGCCTAATTTCCGAGTAGTTATATGTCCTATAACAGCCCATATCAAGGATGACGCCTCAGATGTTATGAAGGACTTACTAGGATAATTTCAAAATTACACCCATATCGTACTACAATATAAATAACCCCAGGCCCAACTATATTTGACCTTGGGGTTCTCAGGGTTTCCTTAAAAGCAGAATCGAGAAGCCATGGTTCATTATATCTACCTGCCTACCTAATTCATCTAAATTCCTATCGCATTATTTATTAGTAACTGAAATTGTTCCCCGCGTTATAGGTCTATAAGAGTACCGGGGATGAGTAAGATATAGATTATGTTGACGCCATTCTGCTTAGATATCCAATTTATAACGTCGATAGGGGAAGTTCATCAAATCTAGCCAAGCCCTTCTTGAACTGCGACAATGGGGATAGTAGGCAGCTATCTTCAAGGATGCGCTTAGATAACCATCATCACACGTGCGTCTAGGTCTATATTTACTTTGTCACTGCCCACTAGATTAATACTAAGTCGCCCACTGACATCTGGGGGCTGGGGCAAGAGTGGGAAGTTCATGGGGGAAAGCGTAGCATTGCAACATTGCAAGTGACTATAAAGTTCTAAAGTTCTCCAGTTCTATTTTAGTCACCGCGACTTGTTAAGGGTATAGCGCCGATCATAACCAAAGCGAATTAGGAGGAGGATTTGCTTGAAGGATTGAAGAGCTTCTAGTGGCCTGCCCCGTTCGGCGTCCCCATCAGCCGCACCAGGGAGTACACCTTGTTTAAAGATACAGGTCTACTTAATATGGTAGGKTAAGCTCATAATTGTGGATAAGTGGATGTTACTCTGCTAGAAGTTATTTTACATCATAACATACTGGCATACTAATGCGCAGATGCTGACACCATCGCGACATGACCCCCAGGTAGATCCATATGAAGAGATGGAGATGAAGTTCATACCGAGTCTTGAGAGAGGTATATTAAGAGTAGATCGTTCGCCAGATGCTTCAGAGCTTTTCTTGTAGACCATCTACTACTTCAATTTTGTATTAGTTTCTTGTTTATTGCTATCTTCAAAATGATAGTGTCGGTCTTTACTCTCTTTCTTTTATCAAACCCGGTGACGGCACTGCCGGCCGACTCGTCTCTAGTTGTTGGTTCTCCCGGCCGCCGCTGCGGACCTGTTTCGCAGTTCTACAACCCGAAGCAGTCCGACTGGGCAAATCACAACGTGGACCAATGGCTCTCCAGCTGGATCTCGAACCACAGCAGCGACATCTCTAAGAATGCTAACGGCTTCGCGGGCGCCTTCGGTCAATGGGCCACTGGTGACCCGAACTGGTCGTGCCAGAAAGATGGCGAAACCAATAACTGCTACACGGATCCGTGTGACAGCCGCGTACTCAACGACAAAGGCGACGATCTCCGCCCTACATTCTACGTGTTGCAAGCCATGACCAAGCTGCACGGCTACTTCATGGGCATGAGCGAGGCGTGGCAAATAGCCTCCGGCCTGGCGGCGTTTCAACAGACCGGCTGGTCCACGACGTTTTATCAGCCCAAGAATAACGACGAGACCCTCTCGACCATCAGGGAGGTCCTTAATGCTCTTACCGCTATTATCGCCATTGGCTTGACGGTCGCCACCGCCGGGGCTGCAGCCCCCATAGCGGCTACGGCAGCGTCCATGAGCACTATTGCTGGCGCCGGCATGGCAGCTGGATCGCTTCAACTACAGTCCGAGTAAGTCATTGCTTACCATATATTTTATTGTGACGGAATATCCGAAACTAACGGACCTCCCAGTAAGGACGATACTCTGAAGCAGGATTCGGACCTCGGCAACCTGCTCAGTACCATAGTGAAAAACACGGTAGAGGAATTCATCACCATCAACAATGACATCTTCAAGGGCAAGAACTACGATAACCAGGGCGACATCACGGCGTACCTGAAGAACGGCGCGTTCGTGGATTTCCCTGGCGCAAATGAGGTGGCAATGATAGACACCATGGACGACTTCTTCAAGGCCACCGCCGTCAACCAGCTGTGGCGCCAGCAGAAGATCTTCATTATGGGCGGTGCGAAGTGCGGCGACGGCCAGGGCATCGGCTCCGGTCCCCAGGACTACAGCGTCTGCCGCGACGGGAAAGCTTGGTATCTATACTATTGGCACGAGGGCAACAACGACCCTTTCTCGGAGAAGCAATGGGGTTATGTGACGATGCCGCCGGGCGCCGACCAGCTCGGCAAGAACAACTACCAGAACGTCACCATCGCCAATGTGATCAACTCATCCATCGACTCGTACAACGTCGCCGAATACAACTACGACGCCAACAAGGCGCAAGAGCGTGTGAAGGAGGCCATCGAAGGCGCATGGAGAAACCCTGGTGCTCAGGGTACTTCGTGGGAAGGCACCTTCACGATCCCTGTGTGCGACGTCAGCGGTGCCATTGGTCAGGACTGGTACCTCAAGCAGTACATTCTCCAACCCTATGCCGGCAACTCCAGACCGGTATGGTGCGGTGCCATTTGCAGCAACGACTGGGACAAGACCAGCCGGTTCATCAACGCGGCCAACATGGGTGGCTTCAAGAGCCCGAAGCATCTCTGCACGGACAGGGGCATCTGGATCAAGTATTAGCCTGCGAGCGCTGAGGATACTGTAATTCTATGGGTCTCTGTAAAGTAAATCAATCTGTATTTCTGTAGGATATAATTTGATAGGCGTGGCTTKTGCAATTTCCTCGAGTCCGCCAGCTCACAGTAGCAGGACGTCGAAATTTGGTAGATGCTTCTGTTCAAAAGAGGAGGGACTGCTGTATCTCCTGTTGGTGCGACTTCTAGGGTCCCTGAGGGCCAAATAAATACCTTATAATATTCTGGAATACGAATAGTGTGTCTGTGTTAGAGATGAAGGTATCTGCGGAATTGAGAACCAAACTCAAGTCTTCAAGGCCTGAGGAGGCATCCTACAAAGTACTCCAGGACTTGGACGATGGAATTCTGTAGGCGGTGACATTCAACGGCATCACTGGAGAGTTGAACTTTAAATGTAGAGGCCGAATTCAACGTGCTGCTGAAAAGATACAGGAGTACTTGCATGCGATGCAACCTGTTCGAAGTTCTAAAATTACTCTAACTCCTTTTGGGCTTAGCGTGTCACATATACGTCACAAAAGCTGCATTGACCCACTGTTTCAATGTTACCGAACTGCATCCCAAATTAGTGCTGGAACTGTACCTGCATACGGGTGACATTTGAGATGAATCCATTGGAAGAAAACGTGTTAGCAAAGTTATGTATTGGCTCATCGAATATACACCAGTATTAGGCCATGTCCCAAAGCATTGTGTAGAAAACGGAGGCGTGCTAGTAAGAGCCACATCCAAATGCATCTTCACCGACGAAAAGAAAAGGAACGGTCACATCAGCCTTTATCTCGAAGTAGACCATGATCCCTTCATATTTCCCATGAATGCGGAAGCAGACATATGACACTCTAGTACACGTACAAACTCATTACCATTTCCTCCCCTTATTTACTAAAGA
The DNA here is from genome assembly GCA_000931505.1 of Hypoxylon sp. E7406B. Classification (NCBI taxonomy): domain Eukaryota; kingdom Fungi; phylum Ascomycota; class Sordariomycetes; order Xylariales; family Hypoxylaceae; genus Hypoxylon; species Hypoxylon sp. E7406B. The sequence goes on along the minus strand of JYCQ01000190.1, from coordinate 29,882 downwards.
TTTCTCCAAGTTAAGCCTTATAGCACGAACATACCAACACCGGAGACTAGTGCAGTAATAACATATGCCACAAAGAATGTTGAGCCATAGTTGAAGAAGGCGGGCGCGGACATGGTGCCGGCAGCAGCACCCTTGGACGAACTACTAGCAGCGGCGGTACCCTGCTGTCCAGTCGGGCTGGGCACGGTTCCCCGGCCATCGGTACCAGCTGCCGAGATCAAAGCCTCGCAGCCCGCCGAAGTCGTCGGGCTCTGTGTCTTGGCCAATCCATTGAAGTCGCAAGCACTCGCCTTGTCGCTGCTGCCCATGTAGTACTGGTTGGCAACCCAAGCAAGCTGCTGCTTGGGTGAACATCCACCGAGAGCACCGTAATCACCACTCGTGGCATTGTGGGCAATTCCGTCGCAATAAGCCTGGTTGGCGCCACAGATGTAGTTGAAAACGTCAGCATATGAGTCCTCGTCGTCAGAATCAACGTTGCACTGCAGGTTAGCGACCTCGCAGCTGCAGAGCTGGGGGTTGACCGCAGGAGGCAAAGGCGATGCAACAGCTGCCCATGTAGTGCCACCAACGCTAGGGCAGGCAGGAGCAGTGTTGGAAGGCTTGTAAGCGCTCGATTGGGTGATGGTTGGAGTAACCCTGGCCAACTGCGAGCTCAGCGATGTGAAGTCGGGATACGGCGAGACGCTGTTGCCGTCGATCTCAACTAGACCATAGTGGTTATCCGAGTAGAACCACTCATAGACGATACCGCCGGAGAAAACAGACGTCATGTTACCGTAGAGGACAGCGACCTCAGTGAAAGGTCTGTGGGTTGGGCCACCCACGACACCGTCGATACAGCCGTACTCAGCGAAGAAAACAGGAACCGGATAATTCTGGAAAAAGTCCACACGTTCGCCGTACGAGGAAATTTCATAGTTGCTGTCGCCACACCAAGAGTAGACGTTGTAGCCCCAGAAATCAATTGAAGTGGCGGAACCATCTTCAGGTTCGCAGGCGAAGTAATGGGCTAGCTCATCTCTGCTGGGAACATCGGCAGTCGCATAACCTACACCGAGAGTCTGACGGTAGTTCATCTGCTTAATGTAGGCCTTCGTGTCGCGGACAGCAGCCTTGACAAAAGCAGCGGCAGCAGTCTGGTTCTGAGCGCTCACGACTTCGTTGCCAGCAAAGAAGCCAATGACGTTCTTGTATTTGCTCAGGTTGTCAACAACGGCAGTGTAGCGGGTGTAGAGACCGACATCCCAGGAGGGGTTGTTGCTGTCAATGGAAGTACCCGGCTCGCCAAGATCGGCGATAACGTAGATATCGTTAGAGGCTAGCTGCTCCATACACTCATCGTGGTTTTGGGTGGGGTCGACGGCGTAGACTCGGATGACGTTGGTGAAGATCTGCTTCATGAAGGGAATGTCACGCGAACACTTGGAAGCGTCGGCCAAGGGATCAGTGTATTTAGTGTTGGCATTGTTAGTGCCATTAGGATTATAGTTCTCTTGGTAAGCGACACCCTTCAGGTAGCTGGTGGCAGACAGTTAGCGCTCGGGTCCGCCAAGATAAACATACGATAGATGGGACGGCGCGTCAGACGTCAAACTTACAATTGGGATCCGTTGTTGCTGTAGAAAAAGTGCTGGCCGACAGCCTTGATTTCCGGGATGTCATTGTAACTTTGAGCGAGTGTGCCGGACAAAGCGGCCAGTCCCACGGCGAGGGACGGCAGAGCCGAAGACGTCCACATTGTGACGGTCGGTGTTTTGCGATGCTAAGCGAAAGATTTCCAGGAAAACCAGCCGTGAAAAATAAATCAGAAAGAGTTTCGGATTTTTCGCTTTTGCGTAGCCACCGAAATCAATAAACGAGTGTGTCGGTGGAGATAAGTGAGCGTCGTCGACGATTGTGGTGGTGATACAGTTGACAAAAAAATGGAATGTAAGATGTTTGGTTTCTGCAGGAGGAAGAAATAAAGGTTAGAAACTGGCTGAACGCGCAAGCAGAGCGGACAAAAGAATGAGGTGTGAGAGGTGTGGATGTCGGGCCAAATCAAGATCCTTCGTCTCGCAACCAATGGCTTGGTTTCAAAATTGGGGAACCAAACCCGCCTTTCCCTCTTTTACGCTGGTGTGAGGGAAAAGAGGCGTAAGACTAGGAACAGGAAATGGCCCCAGAACCGACAGTGCGAAATTCGGCTAACCGGGTACGTATTTTTGAGACTGACGGGGGACTCTGATAGGTCAGACGACTGAAAATACGAAGCAGCAGTCTCCAATACGGGGCTGGATGGGGGCCAGAATTTCGGGGCCTAAACTGGATCGCGCTTACTGTCCTTACTATCGACTGCTTCAATTTCCTGTAGCAGAAGGAAGCTGATGTGGCCGGCGGTGGCTATGCGTGCTATGCGAGGCAACTGAAATGAGGGKGAGGGGCTGAAAACGGTTAGAAGGGGGGTGGGTTTATTGGTGGCCCCTCCAAGATTGTCACAAAGGTGACGTCCACTCCGATTCAATTGGCTTGGCGATTCCGACTTATCCGCCGCTACGTCCTAGTCAGGGCCAATCAATGGAGCACAAACGCCCTACGAAAAAGCTTAGCAATCTTGGCAGTCTAGAGTTCGAATACATAAATAAATGCTGGAGTCGATCGACAAACCTGTGGGATATTGATGATGTCAACGGAAGATCGTCAACAACGCAAACGACAAAATATTGGCGAGTGTTTCTTCAGCAAATGCCAAAAAGGCCAACCCAAACATGGGACGAAAGAGGCTACCAAGCAAGAAACAATTCAAGGCCCAGCCACCCCTGAACCTGAGACATCAGAATAGGGGTTAACCCGCACCGCCGCCATCAAATTCCGCACACTAGCCTATAATTCACCGACTGCAATATTAGATATGTCGAAACGTAGCATCGAGTCCACTACCTTGTAGCCGCACGGCCTCGCTCGCGACACAGGCATCGACTTGATCCATTTTACAAGCTCCAGCTATATCGAAAACTAACTGCCTCCCAATTTTTTAATATGGAGATAGAGTTCTGGGGCTGTTGACTAAAACACTTGCTCTTAGGATCAACTGATCATGATATCACTCCGAATTAACCGTGGAACCGGAAAGACGACAAGAATTTGCTGTCGCATTGTGTCATGGAAGATTCCCGGGAAGCTAGTAAGGGGAAAAGAAAAAAGGGATAATGGATAGAAAAACATTCTTGACAGATCACGTCGAAAGAATCAAACCCCTGAGCGAAGTCCACTGCGAAGCACTCAAGCCAGCCTTGCGCCAAATGTTACTTCGGAAGTATACAATCAGGCGCTAGGCCCATAGCAGGAACACGAGTCAGTATTTGCTCGCTGCACCACCTGATACGACCGGTTGAAGCAAACACAGTACACGTCGTCGTTGAAGTTTGCTTAAAATATGTTCGTCTATACGCCTCGCCAGGTACAGACAATTAAAATTGTTGAACCGAATATTCTTCTCAGCCGCATTAGCTAAAGAAGTGGGAAAAGGCCGAATCCTCAATCAAGAGTGGACCGGATATGAACTTCATGCTCGTAGCCCCATATGAGGTGCAAAATTGACACAAGGGTTTGAGGAGCAAAGAGATGAGGTTACGCGTAAAATAATATTGCATTGCCACAGTTCCTTGTTTCTATCAACGCCTCCCTGTATAGCTTACTAACCAGAAACTGTAGTATGTCACAAGGGATGAGCTTGCTAGCATTGCATGAATGAGTTGGGCTTCCACTTACCTTTTCTATCAGATCTCATAAAAATGGTTCAGATACAGCAAATGGTCGTCGGAGATAGATTTCTACCCCTAGAAATCCTCAATTAGCCCCTTATTGAGATCTCTCCCTTCGACCAACTAGAGCCCTTTAACCCAAGAACATAACCCAAGAGAGCATTATTATCACGATCGAGGTTTCTGCATAMCCGTGGCTCCGTTTGCAAGCCGTTTTTATTGATAGAGTTATCCTCAACTGAAGTTCCACCTTGGAGTTGCTAAGATCTGCAAGTAACCTAGCAACATCCAAATCGACGAATATACAGTAATTTACCGGTCCACCATACTTATGAAATGCAATCGCAACGAAAGGCTCGTGTAGTATCTCGCAAGGAAATAGATTTTCTCAAACTTGGTCCCGTTGGTTGAAGCTAACAAACAGATATCCATCTCTTTCCATGCAAACGGTGATCATAGCGCCATAATTAAGCGGCAAATTTTTGAACGGCACCGGGAACCTCTGGAACCCAGCTAACTCGGAACTCGGTGAACAACTCGCCCAGGGGTTTAGCCTCGTCAAGAGCCTTCAAGTCATCCATGACGCCGACTTTGACGACCTTGTTCTCGCCGAAGCTCGGTCCGTCACGCCACAAGGTGGTGCCGCAGTCGGGGCAAAAGTGAGAGGTGATCTCCTTGCCCGAGTCGGCAATTTTGGAGATGCTCTTGGGACTGCCCGATAGGAGTTTGAATCCCGGGCCGGGGACGATCATGTTGGTGCTGTAAGTCGAGCCCGAGATCTTGCGGCAGTCGAGGCAGTGGCATGTAACCTAGTTGCGTGTTAGAGGCTGAGAAGAATATGAATAGTGATAGAGATTCTAAATGATACCAACCTTCCCTAGGGGCTCGCCCTCGTATGAAATGCGAACCTTGCCGCAGAAGCAACTGCCTTGCTTAGCCATTGTGTAAGGGGTAATATCGTTAGTCGAATGTGACGTCTAGATGGACCTCTTGATAATGTTCAAGCGGGGTTATTGAGTAACAAGAGATGTGCGTTTGGGGAGGAGAAGAAGACGCCATCAAGGTCCTCCAAGTGCCTCATATTTATACCTGTGTTCCATCCCAATAGTTGAGGTCTTAACGCTTTGCATTTCACAGTTTCAGGGTTACTGCCCGATGAACTCGGACGTTTTCGTTCATTGATCTCCATTGCTGTACACCCTTTCCCCGCGGGATTTGAAGATTCCAAATCATCTCGTGTGATTTTGTCCTAGCTCGAACTTTGCATGTTGCTGCTTCAAGACACCGGCAAGGCGCGCTACATGTCAATGCTTATAAATATTGGGGCTGAAATGGAGCTGGTTACTGATGAGGATCCGAGTTTGACGCTTGGCTGTGGGGAGTCCGAGGATGTTGTGAAACCGTTCTACTTTTAGGTAAGCGGGCTCGGGTGGTGCCGTTGGTGAGATCGATATGAGCTTGGCGGCGGCTTGCATCCCCGCACTAAACGCGACCAGAGCTGAGGCGACAGGCTTCGAGTAACCGGAAGCGCATACTACCGCTGTCTTCGCACAACTCGACGCGCCCACTTCYAGTGGKCGCTGCGCATTAATTAAGGAATCGGGCAAGATTAAGGAAATACTTCTTAATAGGTGTAAATCCTTAAGAAACGTACGTATTGGGGTAAGTACCTTTTAAAATGTTAGCGTATATGTAAAAATAAATGTTAAGAATTATTATATATTTTGGTACGCCGGGTATTATTCGGATAAGTCCTTAATCTTGCCCGTTTCCTTAATTAATGCGCAGCGMCCMCTRGAAGTGGGCGCGTCGAGTTGTGCGAAGACAGCGGTAGTACTGGGAATACGGTGTATCCAACGACTACCGGAGCACCAATGCTAAGGCTCTACTTGCAGGAATTCGTCTCAATTCCCGAACCCCCGAGCCTTCTTACACCGCTACGTACTTCTCCCAGCAGCCAACACACAAGACTTCCGTGTACACTGAAACAGGTGGTAATGTTGTCAGGATCAATCTTGAGGTCATGGCAATTACCACATTAGCCATTTATGGAATATGGTATTTCAAAATATTCTGAGATAAGCAGTCTCACGCGCATTAGCTCATAAAACGAGGTGATAGGGCACGAAAACCTGCTCATGTCCTGTTATAGGGGCTACCTGCTTGTTTCCGTCCCCTCTTTGGACAAAGGCAACGACGGATTGAAATCATATTGACGAAGATAACATACATCGGGCGTAATCCAACAGGAAGTCTTAGTCTGCAAGAAGAGCATGGTATCTAGTGGCTAAACGTAATCATGACGATATACAGTTACTAGTTAGTTTATTCCTACTTTATGTGAGCCAGTCAGATACCATTAGTGGAACAAGAAATAAATCCAACCACGTATCAACACGAATTGTATTCAAGAATAATTAACTATGACTACCTACAACACACTCAGACAAAATTACCTTAATACACAGATTCGGAAGTATCCTATTCTGCCCCTATATTGGGTATGCTTGATCTGAAGACTGACGACGTCGTTGAATATGTACGCCCATCAATATCTCCTAGGGCGTAGTTGTTATTTCAGGATCTATTTCGCCGTTATTAGTTCGTTATATAGGCCATGGATTTTGTCTATGGCTAGGTAGACATCGAGCTACGACCAGTCGAGATGATCTAACGGTTAAGATAGTGTGAACTGAAAAGTCAATGGGCAAGGTGGACAAAGGTTCGCATATTTAATACCATCCTTTACCGGGTAATAATCTGTCCATGTCTGCTCCCAGTTACGATATTCCATCATATGACTAGGTCAACGAAACGGTCTTAGCCATTGCCTCCAGTAGACTGGACAACAACTATTATTATTCTAATCTAAGCTAGTGGGGAGATACTATTTGACATCCTATCATGTATTATAATGAACATTTTTATTGCAGGGAGATACTTAAGTCCCTAGGGCTTGCACAGGTATACTTAGATAAATCCGCCACATAGATCTTAACATAGTGTAAACACCGTAGAAATCCATCTAGCCATTAACTCTAATCCCCTTATAGGATAGTCCGAGATAATCTATACTCAGGAGCCTCAGAGACACTACAAGTTACCTCAACAAGTCTGATGGCCTAACTTATTGTACATGTCGAGCTACGCACTCAAGCTATAACTAGATTCTGAGGCAATGAATATACTTTCCAGCCTACATGGTTTATTAAGGATAGTTGTTGCATTAGTACGGTATGATTGTCAGATATATGCTTAATGCTGTATATGTATTTTATAAGCCATATATGGAAAACTCAGACACTTACCCGGATACGCACAAATAGGGGCACTCAGTGTTGTGATGCCGGTGTAATAATGCACAAATCTCCTGGTTCCCTGGGCGATAGAAGTGCAAGTGCATTGTACCGCCCGCTGAATACGCGTGTTTCTTTTGCACCTTATTTCAAATAAATAAACAGATGTGTGCACTCGTCCCCTAGAACACCACCCAAGAGTGTAGCGATCCTAATCAGCCATCACATTTTGCACCTTCCGCCAACTATAAAAGCTTGGGTTCCTCCCACTCTCCTCCCCCCTTTCTGACTTCCCATCCAACAACTTACTTCTTCTCTTCTTCTGCCCACGCAGCCCCGACGCCAACCAAGCAACTCTTCTCTCCTTTTTTCGCCACGCGGCACAAGTGCAGGTCTCACTCAAGCTTCCATCATAGAATGACCTATTAATAACCGAGGTAAGCTTTCTAGTTTTCTTCGAAGTGACACGCGTGGATTAGATGAAGGATTGTCGTGATATGAGTTCGCGTCTTGACATGTAGAAGCTCGCGTTTAAGCATCTCGTCCCCCTGAAACTTGCAAGTATACTGACAATGTAAACAGACCAGMCCTTCGACCGACACTCCCTCCCTCCTCGACCGACCGACCGAACGACCGAACCGTATACCTAATACCATCTGGTAGCGCCTTAACACACCATGAATGATGCTACGTGCCGAAAGCCACGCCCCGGTCGACCGCGAAGCCATCTCGGGTGCATGCAGTACAACCCCCCTTGGTGGTCACTACTGTTTGTAACCGGATGTTAGTAGCGATCCGCACTGGTAGGACTTACCCTTTCGCGCCTAAGGTGGAGGTCGGGCGTAGTTATTTGAAATGGAGGCTGTTCTGGTATGCGCCAGGTGCCAACAACCCGACCGACAAAACCCCCTCCGAGCTCCCTCCCTCCCTCCTCCGAGAAGCCAGCCCCGAGATGCTGCGCAAAGAAAATGCCACCCGAGAAGGCATATAAGGATTACTGACTACGACTGTGCGTTTGGAAGTCTATCTCGTAAGCATCGCTTGTGTTTTGATAGCTGACATCCTAGGCAAAAGACCCTTGGTAGTCTTTACGGTTGGGTTGGCTCTGTAAGGTTGGTTCCGGGGGTCTATTTTGAAGCCTATGATGATACCAAAGTACAACTCTGACTGGTGAACTCCATGATGCAAGTACGACCAAACAAATCTGAGGCGATCAAATCGGTTATAAGTCAATCAAGTGATTGCATTGTTGTTTATATACAACGTCGCTCGCAACTATATACAGGAAGCGAAGGTGAGGCAACTATGTGCAAGAAATTGTCCAGAAAAAATATGTTCGGCAGCGAGGGACGAAGAATGCAAATGCAGGCGGGTATTCCCAATACAAAATTCCGCCCAACCAAAACTCCACCTGCCCTCCCCTATGTCCTTTCACCCATCCCTATCCGTTGTGATATGTACGAGATAAACTCTTTACGAGGCGAGGTACTGAGCGACGTAAGCCACTTCCATCATGCTGCCGTAGCCGTCCAGGGTGTTTGCGTTCGGGGGGCCGGGCTATCGACCGTTCTGTTAGCACAATAGGTCCAGTACAGTAGAATAATAAAAGAACCACTTACCCAGTCGCCACCAACAGCGACGTTAAGAATAAAGTACACAGGCGACGCAGCAAGCGTGTTCCACACGCCCTGGTTATTAACAGTGGAGCCGGAGACCTGGAAGTACTGGTTGCCATCGAGGTACCAGGTGATAGTCTCTCCGGTCCAGGTTCCCGCAGTGCGGTCCCAGACGACGCGCCACGTGTGCCAGCTCTGGTCTGGGATGCCGACGGCGCCGCCGATGCCGTTGGGCTCGTTGCATGCGCCGCCGGGGTACACGTCGCAGTGGATGGTGCCGTGGCCGGTGAGCTGGCCGTTGACGGTCTCCATGATGTCGATCTCGCCGCACCCGGGCCAGCTGACGCCGTTGCGCACAGACGCGCCCAGCAGCCAGAAGGCCGGCCAGATCCCTTGCTTGTTGGCGATGGGGTTGTCGCCGAACCGGATCTTGGCCTCGGCCATCGTGCGCGTGCCCGCCGGCGGCGTGAACGTGTACGTGGACTCGATGCGCGCCGACGTCCACGCCCCGCTGCTGTCCTTGCGCGGCACGATCTGCACCGTCGCGCCCCCGCTCAGCTGCAGGTTCTGGTTCGACGTCGTGTACGTCTGCACCTCGTTGTTGACCTTGAGGCCCGTGATGATGTTCCAATTGTTCGTGTTGACCGTCGACCCCGCCGCGCCGTCGAACGTCTCCGTCCAGATGTTCCTCCAGCCGCTGTAGCCCGGTGCGCCCTCGGCCGAGACGCTCGTCACCGCTAGGGCGAGCGCCGTCGTGAGTAGTTTGCCAAACATATTGGTGTATATATATTATATATAGCTGCAAGGACGGTTTGTCCTATGTAGATACAGACGTAGATGTCGACAGATCGACTCTAGGAATATGTACACTTGTAGTAGAACCGAAATGGAACAAAAGGAGTGTAAGTCATAGACCAGCTGTATAGACTATGAAGGATGCTTATGGTGAAGATCGACCGCCGTCAACTCGACGGGGATAGATTATCCATTTTATACACATTTAAATATAGAAGAGAGATATATGAAGAGGCAGGGGTGGGCAAGCGAGAGGAGCCACGGACAGCCGATTCCAAGAATGAGGAAGTCTGGCGGACACCAGCCCGCACCGGGAACTGAAGTTCTCGTGAGCTTGAATTGGGAAGGTGACCAGGGTCCCGAGAGTAAAGGTGCCATCGGAAGTGCGCACGACCAGGAGCTGCGAACAAAAACCACGCGTCTAGACCACGAGTATGGACCTGGGGGGACGGATACCTAGTGGTGGTCGGGCAGTAAGATTGCACTGACACCGGCGCCGGTCTGGGCGCAACATAGTTGTCCGGGCGCGGTTGAGTTGCACGTTCGAGTTACATCACCGGAGCCCAGGCCCTACTTTGCGATCTAAAAAGCAAGGCGCTGATTTTTGCTCAAAGTTGTATAGCAGGCAGGCAAGTAAGCTTACCAAAAGCATGTTGTAAGTGAGTTTAAAGTTAAGGCGCGTGGCTATTGGCAGACCAGGCGTGACCCTGCAGGATGATTAAGGGGGAAGGGATCGAGTAGACATTCGACGGAACGTGGCTACACAAGCTGCCTGGGAACGCGGATGGCCCTGATTGGGCAACCACTGAAACGACATTCCAACGAGGGTTAAAAGCTCCGGAATGATGGCGGCGCAGGACCCAAATCGTAGATGGCGCACAAGATCGGTATTGGTTGCAGATCCCCCCCGGACAGATGCCCCCCCGCATGCTAAAGAAAGATCAAACGCTGGATGTGGGACGGTATAATAGGGATCGTGGTGGATGCCAAGTCCACATCTACCGAGCGAGTATCGCCGCGTTGCGTGTATATGATTGAAGGAGAAAATAGGCAGATGACGGAACTTTAGGTTATTTTGTTTTGTATAGACAGCGTAATATCTGAGATATTTGACTAACATGTACGTTCATGCCCTATCACCGCCCGAGGAGTTTCTTATCTCAAGTCCCCGTGGCGGGATTCACATGCGGTGCGATCTGAATGATGTGTGGGACGACTCCAAATGTCTTGGATCTCATATAGGACACCTGATTGAGCTATAGTTAACTTGTACCTGCGCCGACCCGCGTGGATACCCCAGCAGGGATCCTAACTTCAGATGAAGTCGTCGTCGCAACATATGATTGGACCATCTGCACAAGCGTCGGAGGCGTAGATTCTTTGGCTTGGTAGAATTTTTTAATTCCCGTCCCAAATCGGAAGCTCGCCGAGACCGAAGAAGCGCCGGCTAGGGACTTGATAAATGCTGCCAACCGCCTTGAGGAATTCGGATTTCAGGAGAAACTTCTGCGAAAGCTCAGAAATAATGCATTTCTTCGGATGAGAGCTGCTGATTCGGGCCACGTCCAGACTCCAACTCACTAGCCCAGGCCACCATGCAGGTGACAACTGCACGCTCATGTTAGGCATTGCCAGGTAACTAAACAACGTAACGTATCTTCACCATCGCTGTCTCATCAATGTTTGCCGCTACTCGAACAACCATCAAGTGAGATGGATATTGAAGAAGTGGTATATACCACCCTCTAGCTTGCAGTGCACTCGTCACGGACCCGCGCAATCTGTGACATCGTCCGATTCTGCACGAGGCCTCGTCGCTGCGCCGCCCATACGCTATCCCCGTTCGCATTCGGTGAACAGTTGTCCCTTGTACGACGAGGCCGCCTCGGAAGCCTGTAAAGCCCGCAAGGGCATATATTCGTAGCTATTGCCTTGTGAAACCTCGGCTTCTTCGACTAAACCAATTGCTGGCTATGAGAGAAATATGGTGCATTGCGCACCGCACTGCTGGTCATTTAGCAACAACGTACAGGGTAGTATGGATGGTTCATGAATGCGTCGTGGAGCCCAACTCAGTGTTTCAGAACACATGCCGGCAACAGCTGATATGGCCGGCCAGAATGGTTGAACTCGACACGGGAGTTAATACCGTCGACACCGGTTGAAACTACTACCAACAATACCTAAAGCGGAGTTTGCGAAGATACGTCCGTGAGGCTGGCGGTGTAACGATGCATTCTCTTGTCCCCTCTGGAATGCACTCAGCGGTTTTCAATCGTCATGTGTAACGCTGAGTGCATCTAGTACTCAGTTCGCGCATGGTAGGATAGAGGACGCCCGATGGCAATATGTGAATCTTGATGATTCCTCTGTCGCATAGTAGGTACTTAGCTAGAATAGTCGCTTTTCGATAGTGTACCTGTTTGAATCCTCGTAGGAACTGGTGCTAAGCATGAATTCCTAAAAATAAGTAGAGCAAGTAAATCCTGAATCCGCCGAGGAGCTCTACACTATCTCCATGGCGTGAGTGAATTTGTCTGCGACTGCGTCGTCTTTTAGCTGAGAAGGGTCTGATGACACTCGCGATCCCGATGTGTCTAGATGCGACGCTATGGTTGATTGATGTAAGACTTCGGGTAGACGTCTTGCTCATCGCCTTCCTTCAATGACGACTTCTATTGCAATATCGATAACGATCGGACTATGCCGATTGGGTGTTATAGGCCGCGATGCTTGGTGGTCGGCTCAGGCCTGGAAACGCGAGGACTGGCATGGAGGAGTGCGACTAGATAGTGATAAGATTATACTATAGAAAATCAGAGAAATAGATAAACGAGAAGATTTGACAGACAGCGAAATGAAGCATTTATGAATTTATTCGTGGACCCTTGCCCAGCTTTCGTGGTTTTAGAATACGGGGTCTAATGTCGATCACGGTGCATCGTCGGTAACTGGAATACGAGCCTTCGAAAATCTTTTCTCTTTTCGCAACACTCACAAGCAAAAGGCCTTCCAATAGAAACTTCGTCGAATGTGAACAGGTGAAAGAAATATTCCAGTTGTGTAAGTTAGTTTCTAAATAGTCGAAAGCCTCCATCCACAATCGGCGCGCCGCCCATTTCCTCATCGGACGCTTCCTTTTCGTCTTCCTCGTCCTCGTTCAGCACCATCTTCTGGCCGAATAGGGTCCCAAAGAACCGGTCGATGGCGCTCTGCTCCCAGCTTCGGCGGTCCTCCGGTGCCATGAAATTTTGCAGCTTATCGTGAACGTTGAAGCGCATCTTCCTGCCCTTGCTAGCCTTGGTATCGACGTGCCGCTTTGCTTTCGCTTCCTTCACGGCAGCGAACCGGATCGTCGCTGCGGGGCCGCCCGGGGCTCCGGAGGCATCTCCCGATCGTTGATCGACGAGCTCTTTCAGTAGTAATTGATAGAAATCGGCATCATCATAGATGTTCGGATCCTCATTAACTTTTCGTGCAACCTGCGCCGGGGCGCACGAGCGCGGTGTTCGTGTTCGCTTGATAAGTCGTTCCGGCGCATCAAGCTCTTCATCTAACCTTGTAGTAAGAGATTTCTCCACCGTGTTGGTAAACTTGCGGGATGACCTGTCCACCATCCTTATGTTCCGTGCATTGTGTGACCATTTCTCCAGAACGGCCCTGCGACGGACAAGTGCTCTTTGTTCGACAGCTTCCATGTTTTCCCATATCTCTTGACTTGATGTGTCGGTATCAGCAGCTCGTTTCCTTTTCTGCCCTGTCTTTCCGGATGAATCGGACTGAATGCTAGTTCGGAAACCATCAATCGCGTTCCATAGTTTGAGCGCGGCCGCTTCAGCAGCTTCGTAGGGCTGTGACTGCTCTCCAAGATCTTCGATAGAGCTGAACGAGTTTACTGCCACAAGAGACTTCTGTAATCGTATACGGATGTTGAGGAGTGTATCGAAGGCTTTTCGTTGCTGTCGTACGGCTTTCCCTTTGGCAACATCTTTCTGTGCGGCGGCTGATAGAGTGCCGGCTAGATTGCGCTGATCGGTATTCATCATCTCTTGAATGGTGGCACGACCGGCGCCGTTGACCTTCGGAGCCTTTTCTAAGTCATCGTCCTCTTCCTCTTCATATTCATCGAACTCGTCATCCTCGCTACCCGTATTACTCGCGTCGTCCATGTCTTCGTCATCATCTTCGTCTTCCTCGGCCTCATCATCTATGAACCCGTTGATCCTTTCGTCGTCGGAAGCTTCCTCCTCATCAAGGTCGTCATCAGAGCCTTCGTCGTCAAGTTCTGCTCCTTCACTACCACTATCATTGTCGTCGGAAACCATGTAGTCGGCGGCGGTGGGCCTAGCCACTCTTTTCCCCTTTTGGGGCATAGTCTGTGAACTCCCTCTGAAGACAAAATCCTTGAACTTTTCCTCGTCGCTTTCGTTGAAGGCATTGTCGCTGTCAATCTCTGCGTCGTCTTCGTCGTCCTGGTCGGCCTCGAGGTCGGCCTCATCGGGATCATCGAATTCTTCCGATCCACTCTCACCATCTAGCTCTTGAAGTGCGTCTTCGTAGTTGGATGGATATTCGCTGTCGCTGTCACCCTCACCTTCTTCTTCCTCATCGCTCTCCTCGTCGTCATCATCGTCTTCGAGAGCCGAGCGACTTACAGGCGCACCTCTGTATTGGAGCCCTAGTGCGACTGGATCTTTGCGACGAAGCTTGCTCTTGCTGTGAATGTCTTAGCGTACGTCAATTGTAATTCTCGTTCAATAGGTGTCGTACCCTACGGAAACATAGTGCTCCGTTCCTGCATCTTCATCTACGCTCTCGTCGCTATCGCTGGCGTCGTCCTCATGTGGAACTTCTGCTTCCGGATCAAAGTCTGTTTTTGGAAAGTGAGTATTAGTCGCGCTGGGTCTAATAAGCCGGGAGTGACGAGATTGGTGGTTCATACCGTTCACTGGAGTATCCGCCCATTCGGCGAATTGCCGCGCACGACCTTTTGCTTTCGACATCGCAGGACTTGTCGAGGATTGATTGTCCGGATGGGAAGCAGAAGTCGAAGCTTCAGTCGGCCCCACGCTGCGAGGAAAGAAAGTTCAGAAAATTTTAGCGGTGGGAGCCGGCAGTATCCATTAGCGTGTTAGCGGGCTTAGGGGTCCCCGGAACATACGCTATCAAGCAATTCTAGCGCTGTGGTAAGGTAGCAATCTGATGTCAAAGGTTGAGGAAATCGACATAATACCAATCTATCGACGAGATGGAATACTATCTCTATTAATTACAATGTAGAATTTTAGACATTATAATCTACTTCTTACCAATTTTTATCATGTCTCCACAATCTCTTACTCAAGAATAGGAACATCTCATAATTCAGTACCTCAGCAAGAAGTCTGCTATATACATCATGGCCCTCCAGCGCCGTTTCTTCCACCAAACCTTTCGCGCTCTTAGCCATGAAAATCCACTTGTAAATTCCGATTTCCTTTCTTACTATATAGAAGAGAATTATGCTCATTCAACATTCTAGGGTCTTCCCCGGACGGGTTCAATCCCGCGGATGCAGCGCGGCCTCCCAGAGCGGCGCAAGATCAAGGATGTCGCCAAGGTAGTCGCAGTATCATCGGCTAAGGGAGGKGTAGGGAAGAGCACTGTTGCAGCGAACCTATCACTAGCCTTCGCGAGGATGGGCTATCGCTCCGGAATCCTTGACACGGATATCTTTGGGCCGTCCATACCGACGCTCTTCGACCTGAGCGGAGAGCCGCGGTTATCATCGAGTGCGTGGTTTTGGACTCAAAGCCCCCTACTGTACATCGTCTGTACCGCGAACCAAAACGGCTAACTCTAAGAAATCTAGATAATCAACTACTGCCCATGTCGAATTACGGTGTCAAAACCATGTCAATGGGTTATCTAGTCGGCGAGGAGGCTCCCGTCGTATGGCGTGGCCTGATGGTTATGAAGGCCTTACAGCAGCTCCTCCACGAGGTCGATTGGGGCGGTCTGGATATTCTAGTGCTCGACTTACCTCCGGGCACAGGCGATACGCAGCTTAGTGTCACACAGCAGATCGTATTAGACGGTAAGTGCGCATGCATCTACTCCGCATCTAGGAGTTCCGGAGATACTAAGACAGCCTCTAGGTTCTGTTATTGTAACCACGCCACATACTTTAGCAGTGAAGGATGCGGTGAAGGGAATCAACATGTTCAAGAAAGTCAATGTGCCGTTGCTTGGCCTTGTCCAGAACATGTCGCTTTTCAATTGCCCACATTGCCATCACAACACGGCAGTATTTGGGTCTAATGAACGTGTCAAGGAAATTTGCGCGGAACACTCCATCGATCTCCTCGGTGATATTCCTTTACATCAGAATGTCGGAGATGATGGCCAGAGAGGGAAACCGACTGTAGTCTCTGAGCCTGATAGTGAGAGGGCACAGGCTTTTATGAATATTGCGAAGCTAGTAGGGTCGAAAGTGGGATTATAAGATACAACGGGAATGGATGGTATTTATATCCCGACAAAGCGCCCTGAATTGCTTTCTACTACGATGAGACTGATACCGTGGTTTGCTCCAATCTCACATTACTTCATTCAGTAACGTCGTATAGCCATGGGCATACGCTAGCATCCGCGGTATTGACTGCGTCCGCCAGTAGTTGGCGAAGCGCTCCGGTTCCTGTCCATAACGAGACTTTAGCAAATCAATCCATGGGTTGACTTTGGGGTCGCTAGAGTAGCAAAAGAAACTCTCCATTCTTAGAACCTGACTGTATTCATGCTCAATAGCCCGGTAAATACACCCGAGGCACTGAAGAGAGCGTCTAGTTCGATGGCTATGTTAGCATCCATAGAACCTAAACAGGGACAAAGGGGATCAAAGCCTATAAACATCCGTCCATAACCCCTGACTCCTTCTAATGAGACGTATTCCATGCAACCTTCCAGGCAGTGGTGGCTACCTGCAGCCGGCATTAGTCCAAATCATCGTTGGTTTGATAGATGTGACGGCTTCTTGTGGGATCCTTCCGCATAGCCTGCCCCGAACCTGTGAAACCGACTATTGTCAAGTTAGTCTTTGACTCAATGCAGCCTGTGTATTTCGCTGACTGACCTCTACCATGAACGCCTTCGGGCGTACGGAACATGCTTTCCTTCTTGGCCTTGTGTGCCTTGGCAAACTTCGACTTGGTATTGAACTCCTGCCATTTGCTCTTGCCCGCCTCGAGCTCCTTGGTTGCCTTGAGCTTCTTGGCCTTGGGTTTAGCCTCTCCCGCATTCTTCAACGCCTCCTCTCTATTCTTCTGCGCCAGCTCGGGGTTGATGCTGGCGGCGGCGGAGATGACGCCTGGGTTGGATGAGGTTGAAGGCGCTGCGGGTTGAGATGGCGCCGAGAATGGACTAGCGGTGCTGACAGGAGTGCCATCAGCCTTTCGCTTCTGCGCTACGGGACGAATATCCTTGGCGCGCAATTGCTCGGTTGTATCGTAATTCTTGAACTTGACGACGTAAATGGGGGCGGTAGAGGAACCGGTGATGGACGTGATGCGCGCGGGGTAGAACGCTTTATCCCCCGATACCCATTTCGCCATGACATTGTCGTTGACTTTGTAATTTACCGGCCCGGCATCGGCTTCCTTCTCCTCGGCGGGAGTAGTCTTCTTGAACGCTGGGTGATTCTCTCGCGACCATTTCTCCTGGACCGGGGGTGGCGACGGCTCTTTCGGCTTCGACGGCGGTGCCTTGGTCGGCTTTAGTTCAGCAAGGGTCTCGTTCAATAGCGCAAGCGCATCATCTAACTCAGACTTGAGAGCGAGAAGCTCTGCGTTACCGGGGTCGTCTTTTAGACCAATGTTTACGACATCAAGCTATTGAACTGGTCAGCTTTGATAGAGAAGAATTGGTGGCGATGGGCGAAGTGGGCAGCTCACCTGCTCTTGATACTGCTTGATATCTTCCTCGAGGCTGGCGATATCAGTCATGTTGATGGCACGTTCGATATAAAAAGCGCCAAGCGATGATGGGATGGAAGAGAGGACGTGCGATTGAGCCGGTGAAAAGAATCACAAGTATTATGTTGGAAGCAGCGCGGGAGCTGCTAAACTTTCCACTGCTTTTTGGGTTGGATTAGTTAGAGGGTATGTATCGTCCCATTCCTCGGGCTGTTTTGGGGTTAGTGATAAGGTTAATCACAGCCGTATTATGTAATCACATGCAATTGTGGAGACAAAGAGAGGAAACTCTCATCTGGCAGCAGCTGCCACTCAGCTGTCCACAGCTGTTGGCTCTATGATTGGGTTCGATTCTCATCAGCGCTAAATTACTCCAGCTCCTCTCTACGCTGTCTACGTCACATCTACCTACATAGGTAGACAACGATCATGCTACCACTCTAGGAATTAGAGCATACCATTCTTCGAAGATGTAGAAAACTATCTGCTTAGTACTACAGCAGATACCAATCGTATTTCTACCCGTCGCGCCGATGTGGAGGATACGAGAGGAGACACATATGTCATTACATGGGTCCGTGCCCAGCTGCCTCGCAAGACGCTTGATATTCCTCACGTTCCAGCCACCGAGGTTCTGGCTGCTGGTTTTTCAACCACTCCCGACACCTATCTTCAAGAGCACTGTAATACATCCCTGAAAGAGGTGACGGTAAGTTTTGTTCGTCTCCCTGCCCCACAATCTTCTCGTACACTCTCTGGGCAAGTTCGGAAAACGACGCTTTGGTCCTCAGCGCCCATGCGTCTTGGAGAATATCTGCAATAGCAGCAGCCCCAGGTGCCACCGGATATTCGCCCTTACGAGCCAGGATCCTGAGCTCCGTGAGCTGTTCCTTCGTCACAGACTTCATGTTCTCATCGGGGTCAATGCCAGTGAGAATGTAGTGCAGGCAAGACGCCAGACGCTGATGAGCACTCTCTACGTCGCGGCGGAACTTTTCAGTTGGATGCAGTCCCAATATGCCATCATAATCGGCCTCGGACTCCGCCTTTTCGAATTCTGCAATGTCCCTAGCCGACGGCCGGCGCGGTGACGTGCCGTAGCCAACAAGCTTGAGGCGACCTGTGCGATCAATACCAATGTCGCGCACTTCGGTTTTGTTCGGGACAAATCCAAGGCTCTCCAAGAACGCCACAGCTGAAACAAGCTCTCTGGCCCAGCGCTTTCGCTGTTGCTCAGTGGCATCGTCCCAAATGGCTGTTAAAGGAGTGAGTCTTTCAAAGAAGGTAATATTTCTCTCGCCAACACGGAGTTCACGGGCCAAGTTGGGAGAAAGAGAAGACTGGCTGTTGATAAGGTCCAGATTATCCCGTTCAAGGTCTCGGAATATGAAGTTACCCAAGGACAAGGTAAGGAGGAGTTTCTCCGACCCTCCAGGGGCAATGTCGGGAATGTATTGCTGAGTTGGGAGTTTGATGGCGATGTCGTCGTCCAGGAAGTATACGGCAGCACGATGCGGTGGTGGCCAAGGCCGCCCCAAAGCTTCGCCAAGAACAATAGGGAGGACAACGGGCTTGAGGGGGATAAAGGGGATTTGGTCTTTTGGTAGTGCTCGACCTTCCTCGAAGATCTCGAGGGTGTCCATATCGAATGAAGGATACTAGCAATGAAATATTGACTTATTCAGATTGTATGAACTGTAGAGAATATCAAGTGGAAGTCAAAGTCGTGAGAGATCCCAACAGCGCAGGTATTTATAATGAGTAGAATGTTTTACCCCCTCAGTGCCACCATTCCGCCTTTGGGGCTGCACGTTGGGGGTGTGAGTATCATATTCCTGGTAGGCGAACTTCTGTTGGTACAGCGTGCAGGAAGCTCAAGCTCAAACCAACCAATAACATATTCCATTGCAATTTGCTATCTTACATATTTCACACCCCATATCAAAACATACCCCCTTCGTCCATATGCCCGCCCCATCCCGCTATAACTCAACCCCCCTTCCTATGTTACACGACTAATAGAAGGCGCTCTACATGTACTCCGTCGTCCAACATGCTAACCCACAAATATAAAGCCGAAAGGAACAAATAGCACCAACAGACCTGTTGCCGTAACTACTATTTGGAGTTCGTTGCTTCAGCGCTGGCGCCTACGGTTCCGACAACCGCCATTTGTGCCACCACAAGGAACAGGGGCATTTAATGTCCCCCCAGAACGACCGCGGTCTCGCGGGTGCTGACAGTCGGGATTGCCCGGTATGGGACAATTATCGCTAGTCTTAGCAGGCTTCACGATAAAGGCGGCACACCCGCAGGTGAAATGGATATGGAACAACATCAGCTCGCACATTGTTGAATTTGCTAAAGCTTCAGGCGGCTGGGGTTTTGTGGTATTAGACGTGACGTTTGACGTGGGAGTTATCGTATGTTCGTTGGAATATTGCCTCTCATGCGACGCCTTTGTAGCCGAGGGAAAGAGATGTCAGTTCCGAATCCTGGATATTCACAAGGTAATTCGATGTAGTGGTTCTTTTATGCGTATGCGAGGTCCCTGTAAAAGCGAGGACTAAATCAGGTCAAGGTAATGATAGAGTATAAGATGGTGATAAAGCTATAGACAGAGAAGCGTTCTGTCTGCTGAATCAGAGCAGCATTTATATATTTTCCAGCCGGCGCAGAAAATATCAGAGAGACCATCATCACGTTGGGATTTCAAAAGCCGTGACTCAGTAGTGAAACACTTGATAATAACTGCAAACGTATGACTTGGTCTAACATGAACTTTCTCGTCCAGTCATTGCGAAAGGGGACTCGAAAAGCCAGTGCGAAGACCAGGCAGTCGGCGCCTCTAGATGATCATAGTACTAGAAACGCCGTGATTCACAAAGCTCTGTGACATTGTATTGACGATCTCGTGGCGCTTAAGTATCATTTCATAGCTTCCGGGGAGTCAAACCTCATGTCGGCCTAGGGACAGGAAATGCGCGAATCGAGGGGATTGTGACCATACGACCATCATCTTGACCATGTAAGCTGAGAGTAAAGCGAATAATATCTGCGAAGTACGATGTTGACCAAAAATATACGACCACCAATTACTCAACCCACGGCTAAGCAGGAGCTAATATAACAGCTTTGGCGCGAGGCAGCCCTCCTGACCATCGAATTTGGCCAACTGCCTGAAAATGTGATATTTCACCATGTTAGGAGTACCAATTAGACTACCGACAATTCAATCGATAGAGGGCGATTAAATGAGAATCGATGATATTATACCACAGGGCAATAACTATGCATTGAAATTGAGAAAGGTATCTAGGCTAGGTATATAGTAGTTAGGACCCTCTACAAGCTGAGAAAGCCCCTATGCTCAATATGATGAAATAAAATTAATAATTCTGGTAGTAGGGCTGCAGTTGATATCGGCATAATGGGATTCGTTTGGCTTCTGAAGGGAATATAATCTTTCCTGTTGGGTTTCAACCAAAGCTTTAGGAGGTACATTTGTGTCGAAAATGTTGAAATCGTGTGTCGATTGCCGCACGTTGATGAAGACCTGACTAGCGCTGGATGAGCCGCCTCCCCGTGCTGGTATAAGGTGTGATATGATTAAGTCACTCAGACTAGAGTATATATCTAAATTTTGGATGAGCTGTAGGGGTAAGTCGATATCCTTTAAGATACAGGTAGTCCTTTAGCTTAGTATAGTCTGCTGCACCTCAATTATAATCTTATCATTCCCTATGCCATCAAGTTAATGCAACTATGGATTCCGGTGGTGTAACTTTTATGAAAACTTCGCTCGTGGTGAAGAAAAAGAAAAGTATTCCAGACATATGGAAACATTCCCAGGCGCTTCTATCACGAGCACGACCGATTTCGGTGGCAAACTCAACTTTTACCGTCGTAGCTTCGTCCTCAGATCCGGCCTGGAAGACCGCCTCTTGATAACATAAATGCTGAGGGTTTGTATATTCTAGGGACTGATCAACTTGGAGGCGGCACTGCCCTACGGCGCGTTGGGCCCCGTTTCTGTAGGTGAATAGAAGACTTTTGCACAAGTCATTATATCCATCAAAGAATATTTGAACGTGCTCTACTTTGTCTAGCGGGGCCCAGGAGACATACCACCCCGGACTTAGATCGCTGGCTGGCAGAGGATGACGGAATGGACTGGGGATACCCTGGCCACGAACTTCTCCTATTTGTTCTTCAAGATACGAAGAAATGACTGAGATCGGTCTTAGCTCGTTCTTGATATAAATAAGAGTTGATGGAGGCGTCTCGTCGAATACAAAACCGTAAGTATTCTCGCCCTTATATCTTCCGATGATTATATCTCCGGCTAATTCTGTTCGGAACTGCGCTTATTAGATGTCGGGCTTATGTAAAATAGGAGAGGATGTGAACTTACTAGGAAGCAAGGTTTATCTGTTGAGAGGTACTCGTTGCCGCATTCATGAAGCTGAATCCCGAATGCTACAATTTTGTCGTTAGAAGAGAGAGGAATATGGACCCACAACACACGCGATTGGTCCCAAAGACCATCGTATGTAGGTTTCGCGCAAGGATTGGTTAGCGTGTGAGCATGGAGAGCTTGGATTCTGTCGTCACGGAGGAAAAAGGTGATGCCATTGATTCTCCTAGTATTAATTGTGTGGAAGTGCATGCATGCAGGAGTTCTCGGAAGTGTCACAACACATTTGTCTAGACTAGGTGGAGTTGGGGTGTCCCAGATAGCAAGGTTATTCGCCGGTTCAGATAATCTAAAACGAAGGAGGCCATTCTATTGACCTTTAGCTCAATAGGGGCTGGGAGAGGAGGAAAAAGGTTAGGGGGTTAACATACTTTAACTTGTACCACGGCATCTATGAAACGGGATTCATCCTCGATGACAAATGCTAAATCATCAAATCGCCTTTTAGAGTATGAAGGGTGACCTCGTAGTCTCTCGACTTTCTTGATGCCGAATGCGTCGATCGTGAGGCGGAGCACGGGATGGGCCGTCAAACCTGATATTAGTTTAGGCTCACCCCCGCGCTTCCAGAAAGCAATTTGAGATACAGCGATAGATGTCGTATCAGTAGATGAGGTCTTGGGTAATATGTCAATGAAGTTCAAGATGGAGGTCAAATGCCAGAAAGGACATGGATCCGAAAGTTGGCGGATCATTTGCTATATTTCCAGTGGAAGTGATTTCAAGTGTCCTAAACCAAGCTTCTCAGCGGTTGTCCTGACCGTGGACATAATGGTAGCCGATGCTGAAAGTCGAAGAGGCGGTGCCTCTCGCCATGGAGACCGCCATACTGCGGCGACCCATAGGCGGTCTATGGCATCTGTCGAGGAATATCTTTTCGTGAATATTTTGAAGCAATCCAAGTGAATTGTGGATGATTCACGCGAAGAAGCACAATCTATACAGCCCGGTAATCGACAAAACCAGCGCCCCCTAGTTTTTCGTTGCAGTGTATAATGCATGAAGGAGTCCGGGTCTGCTTGACTCTCCGAACCCGTAGAATCGCGATTGCCGAGAACTGAATAGAAGGAATTAGACTGGGACCCCCGCGAATCCAAGTAAGAGGAAATGACTCGTACGTGCGATGAATGTTTCGTCGATAGTTATCTGATAGCCGCATATCCCGCACTGGGGCTGAAGGCCAACATAACCGACATACTCTTCAGAGAGCATTATGTGAGAAGCTTAACAAGACGACAAATTGGCCAAATGTAGCCCGAGTCGATCCTAGGCGGCCTTTGTTGGTTAATATCTTAGGTATCTCTCACGTACAGTGGGAGGAGTCCCGCCTCGCCCAAGCGCTTGGCTACGACCGCGATCAATATCCCGGATAGGTACCTAGACGTCTATTGTTGGTTCTTGTAAAATCATTAATTGGGACTCTTATGCTCTTATGTGGCAATTAATGCTAACTCCGATGTTACTGAAAGTGTTGGTGTTGGTTAATATTGACGCTTCCAACGCCTCGACCCCAGAATTCCTGTGACCCAACAGAAGAGCGCCAGAATAGGTACCCCAGCACCCCACGTGCTATTAACACTGTAATATACTATACAGGACTCTTACGCTAGATGTACTGTGTGTTACAGTATTACTAGCACATGGTATTCTGCTCGGTACCTTTTCCCTAGCTTAGCCCAATCGCGCTTGAAAACTGAATATCTCTCAGCCTCTGCACTAATAATATATATGCGATTCATGTTACCGATACAGAAGTAAATATCTAGTCCACAAGTGAAGTGCAGAAGTTGATTAAGGGCGAACTGCATGTCGAGCCCCGCCATAAACTCATGAGAGCAATGGAACTGCCCAAATTCCGATGTTCCCATAAGAACCCCCATCATCTTGATGTTAAAGTGAACTGTAGAGAGACATTAGCGGAAATTAAAACACTTTAGGTATATTGGACGGGGTTTGAATACGATGTTCACACTTCCGCTAAGTACTGCAGTAACGTCTTGATCCTCAAAACTTACAACACTGCACACTAGCTATGAATAGACTTGCACTAGTCGAGTATAACGAGATGTTTTACTATAATAGGTTTCCCGGTACAGATTTGAGTACTGTAGGTTTCCACCTATGTCCAGGTATTTTCTCGTCTTTCGGGGTTATGCGAACGACATGTCAAAGCCTCCTAGAAGTCTGCACAATAAGGGCTGCCATTTGCAATAAAAACACTCAATTCTTGTATAAAACACTATAAACTAAGCGAAATATACCTTCTGCTGGCTGTCATGCATGTCAGCCAGATAGAAAGTGACCTGTAGCGGCGCGTCGCAGCATATCTCCGTTCTTGGATGACTCTACCCCACGTTGCACTCCGGCACTGCAACGCGCAAGTCATGATCTGATAAGTGCGTCTGCATTTGCAGCCGAAAATTACACAAGTCGGTATGTTCAAATATGAGTGGACGGATGGATTTAACATATAGTTCATCTCTCCTATTCATTGGTAGCCTTGTGTCCTAAGCTTCAAGTCGATGACCGCCCAGAGCTGTCATGTGTGTTTAATCTATATTGTCAAGCCTTACTAAGAATCGATTTACCCCTGTCGAGTGGGATATGCAGTCATCAAGCTGATTTCATACATGCTGTTCACCCAGGGTGGTTGGTTAATATATATCAGTAAGCGCGTCGTACGGCTCCCATTATCAATCCTCATTAGAGTTCGACTCCTTCGTCACTATTTCGCATGTAATAGGAATATTGAACGCCTCGGGCCGTCTTATCCGCCTCATATATTCCTACAACTGCAAATTGAAGTGTGGTAGAGGCAGATGATGACTGGTGAATGAGATGACATGTGCTGACAGGTCTCAGAAAAGCACTATTGGGGAAATTTCTTTTCAGGGGTATTTAGCGAACTGCAGCCGTCATCATCCTTTTTATATCTGACCATGGTGGACGGCAAATAAAATTTCTCAACTTCACAAATCCTCTCCAATGTGTTGAAAGTGATGTAGCATGACCATTTCACGTTACTACGGTGCGGCTGATAGAAGTTCTATTACCCAGTCCTACTCTCTTTTCATTTAAGTAGCGTCGGCAGAATTCCTATCTTCGGTAACGCGCGAGGGTTGGTGGCATTCGAAAACAGTCGATACCCAGCATGTCATCGCCACTTGATGGGCTCTATTTGCTTACCCCCGAACAACAAGACGCCATCCTTCAGGGGCCGGCTCTTACTCCGCCAGAGGGTGCTACCATAAACTTCGATGATCCCCCGAATGAAGACACTTTAGCTCGAGCAATATCCCTTGTCTGCCTTATTTTGGTGTCGATAACATTATTTCTGAGAGCTTATGCGAAATTGGTGTGTTTGAAAAGAGTACATATTGAGGATTGTAAGCGTATCACGTCTTCGAAGATAATTATATCTAACTTCTCGTAGGCCTTGCGCTCCTCGGATATGTGAGCTATGATTCTTCGTTTGTAGACTCGGGGGCAAGTAATAATTGACTCTATAGGGTGTCTATATCGGTTACATTTACTGCATGTTCCGGTGCAGTGAACATAGCTTCTTTGTGCACCAATGGAACATTCGCGTGGTCAAACTCGATCAACTGCTTTATGTGAGTATATGTACCTAACCTATTAAACTCCACATTATTGAATGATCTAATCGAAAATAGTACGTACAGCTGGCGTTTAACTTTTACGTCCTCGGTATTCTCTTCCTCAAAGTTGCCATACTTCTGGAGTGGACTAGAATTTTTGCACCCCTTGGTACTCGTGGGGCTTTCTTTGTTAGTCCCATCTAACAATCTCGCATTATAGAATGTTGAGCTTGTGTCTGTGCATGAATGTGTGTACTGATTATCTCCTCAAGTGGACGTGTCAGGGATTATTATGGTTCTCGGTTATGTTTTATTTCGCGGTTGAGGTCGCTAGCAACCTAGCTTGCAGACCATTCCACAGGTAAGTAGAGTTGTGTGCCTTCGTTAGACGCAAAACACTAACAGGCGACTTGAGAATATGGGACAAGCGAATACCGGGAACCTGCTTCGACAGAACAAGCTTAGATCTTGTTACCGGCTCAGTGAACCTCTTCACGGATGCTTTCATACTTCTCTTCCCGCAGAGAATCATATGGAGATTGCAACTGAGCACCAAGAAGAAGATTGGCGTCTCATTTTTATTTGCTGTTGGCGTAATGTATGTAAATTCTCGACCCGTCCATTACAACGATGTTATGAGTCTGGCTCTGCTAAACGTATGCTGTATAGTGCTTGTGTATCGGCCGCGTTCCGAGTTGCTGCAACTGTCGAGTACTCCAAGTCTCTAGACTGGACCTACGCTATATCCAAGGTGGCGCTGTGGTGTCTCGCTGAGCTTACCTGCCTGTACCTGGTGTTTTGCATCCCGACAATTCCGAGAGCATTTAGCGATTCTAGCCTACTCAGAAAGATAATCAATTCTCTCAAGAGCAAGAGCCAGTCTATGCGGCCGAGATCCTACTCTAAAACGCCAAGCTCAAACGATGCGAATTACCAAACCATAGGTTCCAACGTACAATTGCAAAACATCGACCCCCTTCAACCCCAACAAGGGTATTCTGGTTCAGCCGAGAGACCCCTGGATAGCCTTGAAGAGGTATCTAAAGATCATGGACGTATAATGCGCACTACAGAGTTCACGGCCACAGAGGAGCGTGGAAATAATGAGAGTATAGGGATGGACATCCACAGATCATGGGATCCAACCCATCTGGGATAATGCTACTTTGACATTCGTGTAACAACCGATCTACCCCTGGGAGCTTACCTTTTCTACTCATGCGAGTGTTTGAATGGGGCTTGAAATAGAAGTAAACAAGTAGAGGATTTAATTACTAGGACATGCTCATTTCTTATTACCAATTGGTCAACTCATGATATGGATCTAACAAAGAATTACACTTAATAACGGCTCTTTATACATATATGCGGCTTATGAACATATATATTCATATTTAAGAGTACATATATGCGTTTAACCCATCAAACCATATAGAAGGTCACATATTAATGTGGTTGAAGCTCTGTCAGATTGGGATTTGATCTGTTCCTGAAACGGACCCCATGTCACTTGTATGCTAATATTTAGATTTGGCCGTAGGGTTCACCATTCAAATCGCTGAGATCTTAACCATAAGGCACTTTTTGGGAAGGTCACTCATGTACGGACCGAATCCTTCGAGATCTCTTCAGGGTCCCCAACGTAGTTGCATCTGATGTCCGATTCTTCAGCTAATCACATGAGGATGCCTAAATTACCACTAATGGGCCAAGAAAGATGTATATAATAGCTTGTTGCTCGTCTTTCTAGCCAGACTTACTCGTTGCTTCAACACGGTTGTCGGACTCGATGGGCACGCTAATTTAACTCGAATAACCCGCCGAATACCTAATATTCCATTTCGGAAATCACTTAACCAGTTTGCTTGGATAGAAAAGAATAACGTTGCGAATCTAGTATCCCCAATCCGCCATGAAGTACTTTACCTACCATACCTGCGCACTGCTCTTTAGCACGCTGAGCTTCGCAGCTGCCCAGAATAGGGATACGTAGTATGTCTACCTAATTCCCAAGAAAAAATGGTGGAGGAATCCTTCGTACTAAGTGTGTGATAATAGTACCATGTTTGCGGGCTCTAGAATTAGGGTACCAAGCAACGATGCGAACMCCCCAGCCATAAAAAAGGCTTCGGCGGAATGGACGGTCCCGAATCTTTGCGTGCCTGCGGGTGGTAGCTCTTCTGATAAATACATGGTTGCTGCTTGGGTAGGCTTCATAGGAAATGGCTGCTCGGGTACGCGAGGAGCTCTCGCGCAAGCCGGTGTTACCCTGACTGTAAGTTCTGTTTCTGTTTGCTCCCTTGGGCATAAAACAATTATATCAAGACATGCAGCTCATAGATTCGATAGTTGCATAACGACGGAACGACAACAGCAGACCCTTGGGTTGAGTGGTATCCCAAGGCAGCAGAGTTCAAAAATGACATTCAAGGTAAGTCCGAAGTCCTAAGGAGGGAACTGGATTTTTCAATAATATCGTCTAAACTCTACAAATAGTAAATCCAGGGAACACTATCGCCGTGACAGTAGAGGCTACCTCCGCGACGGCCGGTCAAGTGTAAGCTCTCCTCATATATCCTCAACGTTACATCAGCGAGGACTTACACACAATATCCGCAGCACAATTACAAATAAAAGCAATGGAAATAGCGTTGTGGAGACGTTCGAGTCTCCTAATCCATCAGACCCAGGCTCAAATCTCTGTGGTGGCACCGGTGACGCATGGGCCGTGATTGAGACGACGGGGGCGCAGCCTGCAACCTCGGACATCCTTCCCGGATTCGTCGACATCAATTTCAACGACTTTGAGACGATAGCGTGGGCAACCCAGCAGACGTATAACATCAACAGCCCTGATGCATGGCTGTACGACATGAAGCCTGGGGACACGTTTGCGACGACCGAGCGAACCTCGGAAACGGGATTTAGGATCCATTCTACGAAGGGGTCGTGCTAGTTTTGTTAAGTGCATGATACTCAAAGCCTTAGAATAGCAATATAAGGTTAACTGTCTGGGATTAGGGGTTATATGCTTCATATATGTTGCCTTGCAAAACTGAGCGCGGGTGTCTCCCGGTAAAGGAGCTGTGCTCTCTTTCTAATAGATCATACCTTTTCTGTGTGCGCTAGATCTCGCACAACGTAATAACCTTATGTAATCCGTGATATGGAGTTAATAGTTTGCACATCAAGAGTGAAATTTGAGGAAACGGGGAGTCACAATCTCTCTAGTGTTACATGTTTCCCATCGACCGTAGGGACCTAAATCTTCTAGTCTTCACTATGAGCTCCAGAGTAATGCCATTTAAGTCCCATGGATATTCTCCCTCGCCACGTGCCCAGCTCCGGAGAGCCATAATCCGGCGACCTATCCTTCCAACTTCCGCGCATTTTCGCTAGTAATGAGATGTGTTATGTGGGACGCACTATGAGGCACTCGTTCTGCCTCTGCGTGCCTTCCTTGACCGTGAAGTGCTATGCAAAGGAAATCTAGGCTTTCGTAGATGTTAACATGTGTTTCTCCCAGTGTCTTTAAACTCAAATATAAACATTTGTAGAATATCTTTTCCGCTTCTACGTATTTCTTTTGTCTAGTGAGTACCTAGGTACCTACACATTGTCGTTATATGTTGTGTCATATTGGGGAGTGTCGTGCTCTTCGTCGAACATCAAGCGTGGTGGCAACAATTCGAGGTCCGCTACAGGGAAAATCCATGCTACCCGATAGTCTTCCCGGTTTAATCGCTTATTCGGCTCAGCCATTTTGAAGGGCCAACGCTCTGGCGTATCAGAACCGGAGGTATACGGAGATGTTGATTGTCGTCTTCGATATCATATCGAAGTTCTCGTTGCTTTGAAGAAATTCAGAAGAGCCTTCCTGCGGTACCTCTMCCCCTCCTAATATTTCAGCTAATCAAGCCACCCGTTTTAAAAGCAGACATGTACCTGAGTTTTACAAAGGCTATTATGCACCAGTTAAGGATTCTTATTAAAAATTTCCTATTAAAGAGATTTCATTTATCAATCTTAAAATTTTAACTTAATATTATATAAAAATAGGAAATATTAAATTTAATTAATATAATAAAAAAGTGTAATAAAAATTATAATAAAAGTTATAATAAAAATTATAATAAAAATTATAATAAAAATTATAACTTTAAATTTTATAAAAGTTATTATATATTAATTAAAGATTTTTATTAAAAATTTTTTATTAAAAAGATTTTATTTATTAATCTTAAAATTTTAACTTAATATTATATAAAAATAAAAAATATTAAATTTAATTAATATAATAAAAAAATATAATAAAAATTATAATAAAAGTTATAATAAAAGTTATAATAAAAATTATAATAAAAGTTATAATAAAAGTTATAATAAAAGTTATAATAAAAGTTA
>JYCQ01000020.1:0-36136 GCA_000931505.1 Hypoxylon sp. E7406B | reverse complement strand
ATTAAAATATTTATAATATATATTAATTAAATTATAAAGTTATATATAAATAACTTTAATTTAAAAATATAATTTAATTTAATGATTTTTAACATTTATTAAAACGTTAAATTTAATTTTAATAATGTTTTTATAAACTTTTTATAAATTAAAAATATATAATTTAAATAAAAAAAAAAACTTTTAAATAAATTATTATTAAATAAAAAAGTAAAAAATTATATAATAATAAAAATATTTAAGTTAAAAAAAAAGTAATAATAAAACTTATAATAATTTTTTTAAATTTATTTAAATGCGTTTTAGTGGTATAATCCTTTTATAAAGTTACGTAATATCAAATTTAAGGTGTTATATTGATAAGGGTGTTACATTCAGTGGTCCACACGGTTAAGCCACATTTGTCCAGTCTGGTGTCAGGCACTCGACAAGTTTGCTCAAGCCTTGGCGTGGGGTACCCACTTAGACTGCCTAAGAACATGGAGTCCTCCCACAATAAATTCTCAGTCTCAGATCCGGTTTGTTCTCTAACCATAGGGCGGTTTAAGATATTTTCGCACCTACCTAATACAGCCAACCAGGCGACGTTTTCCTTCTAGAAGTCTTAGATATGATGTTACATGTAGCCTACCTACGCAAGGTACCAGCGTAGCCACGGCAAACTCAGAAGGGGGCGCAGACACTATTGGGCCAATGAGACGGCGAGAAGAGGGAAATTTGGACGAAGCATCTACTCCGAATCTGTTCACCGCGAGCTGCGCCGCTAAACCCCATTCTGCTACCGAGGGGGGCATATCTTGACACTTTGGGACATCCTCCCATCCTTCAGTCATGTTCAGCCGACACTTGTCGCAAGGCGTTCCCTTCCCACACCAGCTCTTGTCGGCAGAAGGTCTTGGTGCCCGAACGCTCAAGTGAGTGCAGAACATCACCCTCAAGTGTGCGGCTTTAGCCGAATGTTCCATCTACATACAATTCTTGCCCAAGTGACTTGCTTCTACCATTCTATCCGAGTCCCAGTTCCAGCCCGTCGCATACCATCTCMCCCGCCATGCGGTGCGGCAGAATCATGTAAAGACGAACCCCTACGATATATTCCGTATTTTTCTTAGCATCTGCTTGCCTCGCGCTTCACCTCACCTCCTCCCTCCTACTACAGTTGGTTGATCAACACAAGCGTATGTGATCATGGGTGACAGCCAGCCGTTCGTGACGATAAGTGAATGGCAGCCCACGGATGGGCACAGTTTCAGCAGTGGGGATTCTGCCGTACGTCGAGACAAGAAGACAGCCTGGCCTCAAGCTCGCTCTCGTCTAATGACATCTTCTCAGTATGGTTCCAGCATTGAAGATGAGAGGGCGCCATCCGCTACACACGACATTAGCCGTGTGAGCTACCACGTCAAACATCTGCCCGAATTCGCCAAAACTCTCGAGGATGTGCGTTCTGACCTCCCTCCATCAGTCCACACTCGCTATTATTCCGTAGCTAACGAGGCTATATGCATAGTCTGCTACGCGGGCTTTCCCCAACCGGGGAGGCTCGCAGAGATACAAGAAAGTGCATGTGCTCCTTCTTCATTGGACCTGCGATGATCTGTTTGTCCTGAAGGAGCTCGACGATCTAGAAGCAATCTTCCGAGAAGAATATAACTATCAGACTGAAACATTTTCGATCCCGTCCGACAATGCGCACCTGGAGCTTATGTTGAAGATTGGCGCCATGATCAAGGAGCACGAGTCAAATGACACTTTGTTCATTGTTTATTATGGCGGCCACGCAAGAATCGACGAGTCGAGACAGAGTACCTGGTGCGGGTAAGTCGCTAGGCTGCCGCATTTGCCTTTGCACTTTATATGCTGATAGTCAAACTAGAACTAGAA
Organism: Hypoxylon sp. E7406B; assembly: GCA_000931505.1. Lineage (NCBI taxonomy): Eukaryota > Fungi > Ascomycota > Sordariomycetes > Xylariales > Hypoxylaceae > Hypoxylon > Hypoxylon sp. E7406B. Next base: position 34,252 of record JYCQ01000020.1, on the reverse strand, counting down.
GCTCAGATTCGCCGTGGCTACAGTAAGTCTATATTCTACCGCATCTATAGGTGTCGTATATATATAACGACGTTAACCCCTATCCAGATGGTCTGCAATCCAGACATTACTGGAACGGTCTCTCTCGGATGTTCTAATCCTCCTGGATTGTTGCGCCGGCGCCGCAAGTGCTACGTTTCCTAATGGCAATAGCATAACGGAAACAATATCAGCATCTAGCTGGAATGCCATCGCCCCTGATCCTGGCAGATATTCTTTCACCAACACGTTGATTGAAGTGCTTAGCGAATGGAAAAGGAGAACCTTTTCCGCTGCCATGCTGCACGCAGAAGTCCTCGCACGCCTCAAACACCCAAGACCCGAGATGTTGAACGGCCAGCATTTCGAAGCTCGTGCTACACCGGTACACTTTATGATGACTGCTAATCACAAGGCACCAAGTATTGAAATAGCTCGGATTCTATCGCCCGACGCGAGGCCACCGTCCCCTCCTCAAGAGCCCGGTTTTGAACCCAATTCCATTAACGGTCGATCAGCCGGCCCTCAAGACATTGTTGGCTCTGAACCAAATGAGGACGTACCGCATGTGATGATATCACTTGCTCTGGAAGAGGATCAACGCCTTAACATCAATGATTGGGAACACTGGCTTTCAAATATACCTGCGCTAGCCAAGTACGTCAAGGTCCAAGGTGTGTTTAAGAGCCATTCGACACTGCTGCTTTTGTCAATGCCGGTGATGGTTTGGGATCTGCTCCCGGAGAACCATGCATGCAATTTTATCGCATTTATCCGATCGAACAATTTGGCAGCCCGTGCCAGCAATGGACCACGACCGATAGAAGAAGAGGTATCGACGGGTGCCGACATAGACGCAGATTTAAGATCGATCTATTCAGGGACCACAGCATATACCGCTGGGCCCTTTGAGTCTGGCCCCAGATTGTCCATGATGTCCGCATTCTCAAGTGGCAGGACACCAATGGAGCCGATGTATAGAAATATAGAGCGCCCGGCGTTTGAGGGATCTACCCGAAGTTATCGTCCTTCATCAAACGTAATATCTATGGACCAGTCGATCGCAAATAGAGGTTGGCCGTCTTCCCACGGCCCGCCAACAAGACAACGCACCGCGCCCGCAGGTTTCCTCCACAAGAGCATGTCTTATGGGAATATAGCGCAGCAGCTAGCCATCAACAAACCCCGAGGTGCAAGGAGAACATCCTTGGCTTCTGTAGCAAGTCAACCCGAGCTTCCGGCGCATGTCCAGGCACGCTTAGAGGAATATTTCCAAAGCAATCCAGCGCCGACAGTTGCTGTCAAGGAGTTCTTAGCATCAAATCTTAACATTGAGACCGAGGACATCGATGTAAGTATAAATTATGTGAGGACTTCATAGATTCCGCTGACACAGTTTAGGTCTGGTTCCAACAGCGCCGAGAGCAACAAGAAGTCGAGAATAGGTTACGGAGTCTTAAGATAGATGACCATAGCCATGATCCCCCCACAGATGGTGCCCAAATGATCCTTCCCGGGCATCTGAACAGATTGTTGGAAATCTTCCCGACAGGCCAAATCGTAATTATTGACCTTCGCTCACCATTCGAGTACGAACAGTCACATATTCATGGTGCTATTAACTTCAGAGCTCCGGCTTCATTCGTGGCACGGGCAAATATGGAGATGATCGAAAACGCGCTTCCAGATGAGACGAGCCGTAGCTCTTTCAACCAGTGGTACACTAGCAAATGTGTCGTGTTCTACGACAAGGTCGTTGAGTATACTTGGGAGGCGCCCGTGGCAGATGCATTATTCCAGAAGTTTAAGAGCAAGGGTTGGACTGGGCAATGCTTTGTTCTCAAGGGTCATTATCGCGAATTCTCTCATTCATTCGATAAGTATATTGTTGGTGCCAACACAACAGCAAACGCCAAAGAGTACCTTGCCAGCCTCCAGGGTGTATCGAGGGAGATGACGGTAAGCCCACGCGGAATAACTTCTTTTCTTCTTTTTGCTCCTGTGAATATCATGCTAATTTTGAAGCAGAAGGACGACCACCAGCGATACGATGAATGGCTCAAACTCCTAGAGGGTGAAGATAGAGTACACTCAACTGATCTCGTCCCAGCTGTGAAAGCCGAGCGAGTCGAGGCCACGGTGAAACACCAGAAGGAGATTGAAGCTGAATTTGAGAAGACGCAACCAGACCTATACAAGGAAGCATTAGATCGCAAACCAGACGGGAACTGGGCCGTCAAGGGCCCTATGGTAAGCCATTTGGAACGTGGTATTTCCAAAATGCAGGAAGCAGGAAAAGGGTTTGGAATGGGCAGGTCCGGTACTGCTCCGTCAGCCTATAACCGAACTGTGGATAAGCTCTCAATGTCGGATTACGACTTGCTGGAGTCTGAAGACGAACACTTGAGCCATGACCCAGCGCCACAGAAAGTGGCATCTGGACCTGCGACGAAATTAGCGTCTGACGATGTTGCTGCCGAGAAAAAGGGGCGCTCAGGGGGGCGTGGCTTTCTCGGTAAGATAATGCGGACAGGCCGCCCGGATCCTCCACGATAATAAATCGTCTTCGTCACTGTTGGGAGTTCCATGTTTGCTCACATCAGTGTGCTTCACGCTCTGAGCAAGAACTTCTGACCCAATTATCTCAACGCTGAGTTGATGCTATCTACTATTAGGGATATATTTGGGATGGATATAGGGAGCAGCACGATATATTTGACGATTTTGAGTACAGCAATCTACCAATGTTGCATTTCTGGTTGGGTTGGCGGATAAACGGGGTTTGGGAGCGAGGATATAAGTTATGGGTGATGCCCCCCTGGGAGTCTTTGTCTGGGTTTGTTTGGATTAAGATAGGAGGTATCTTATACTATGTTGAACGTCGGCAGGTCACAGGACCGTCGTCTCTTGATGAGGGTAGAATGTTCTATACGCCTGTTTGCTGGAAGCTCTCGGAGTATCTCGATGTAGCATCTATTTGTATAGCGTTCATTTGGCGGATGGATAGATAGCAGCTAATTATCTGCCTACTGAAATATTAGATCATGTCGGAATGCATCGCGTGATTACTTTCTTATGGCTTCGCAGTCATGGAACATACATATCCCTCGACTTTCCTAGGCAGCCTTCTAACAGTACTCCCGTATTCATGGATGGATCTCAGGCTCGCTAATTCAACTCCCCCGGATTACCGACCTAACAACCACACTTAGCCCCGTATATGCCGGATACCCAACTGCCTAATATGCGTATACCTAATAGGAGATTCGATCTGGCATATATGGAATGAAACTCAAGAACAATCGGAGTTTAAACCAAACTGGGTAGAATAGCTCGGTTACCTCTAAGCGGGTATTGGGACTCGTCTAGGCATTCATGCTTAGAACGGATAGTGACGGAGGKAATGACTGATTCAAGCCCGTTGAACAGCTAGGGATGGGCTATACCTCATTATACTTCCACCTTCTATGTCGAGGCGTGATCCATAGTGCTTACGCTGGTCATATAATTCGAGGATCACATTTACTACGGAATGTTCGTGTCTGGCTGCCAGGGACGTATGGATCGTCGCTTAACGAAGGAGATATTATGCTTACTACCTTCATTTCTAGCTGGAAAACGTAGTCGAGGCTGACCAGGTATCCCATGCTGAACTTCATGGCCCCTTTACTAACTCTAGCGGCTCACTACGCCTAAGTGTACCTTAGGTACCTAGGTGGATTCATGGATAACACCTCGCTCAGCCTGTAATGCCAAAGTATCTTACTAGTTATAATATAGCGATGCTTGGAATGTTCTCTGCCTTCTTCTCCCCCTATATTCAGTAGTGCCACACGTGTATGTTGTAGGCCATTCGCTCCGCCAACGCGCCCTGTATATTTCACGCATATAGGTAAGGTAAGCTTCTAAGCTCCCCTGGAAGCACGACAACATTGATTTGGCTACGGTTTCTTCGGCGATTAGTTCTAATTTGGGCATCTAGCTACTTGGCGATGGGGTGTCGAACACTTCCTGCCCCATGTAGCCGTCCGCCTATCAATATGTCTTGGAGAGGTGTGCTTACTCAGTAAAGGATACATTGCCTATGATTGACACCGAGAGTGTGATATCACTCGTGGGATCACTTATCCAATACTGACAAATGTAGAGGAAAGGAACGTTGCACTCAGTTGTTTTGCGTGGAGTAGAGTAATAAGGGGGTAGCCATGAGCGGACTTGGTCACATCTGTGTATTGCATAATCTTAGGCACGTAGGTATCGAAAGAATGAGTAAATAGGAGGTAGGTACCTAGGTAGGTAACTTTAAGGCGGCTTGATGAGACAAGAAAGGCTTGATGGTGGGGTTACCAAGATCTGTTCATGAAAGTTCCGGGAGCGTCACGAACCGAGCCCGTATATACAGCTAACTAGGTACTTGGTTATAGATGTAATGGTGACATTGCATCTCACCCACCCTATACCATAGTACAAGAGATATTCCGTCGCCTAGAGCTTCTTGGTGTTCAATGCACATGGGTTATACGCGGGGATGAACTTCAAGACCACCCCTATCAACCTAGCATGGTTCACATTAAAGGCTCTCGTGGGTGTGATCAAGCAAGCTGGGTACCATTCTAATGTACGTTCTTCAAACGCAAACTCAGTAAGGTACTTGGGTAAAGCCAGCTTCTTTGGTAGATGATCTCGAGAAAGCCACAAGCAAGCCATGATGTACAGCATAGTCCACCATGAGAAGCCTGAAAAGTACTTGAGACAGGCTATCAATGACATGGTTTCCGCGAATAGGAGTAACCAAAGTATTAGTTGGATTCCAGTGGCCGATTCCATCGAACTATAAGTTAGTCTTACGTCCTATATAAGGTGCACCGAGGGTAGAGGTTCTCCTGCCCTCAATGCTCTCTGTAGGTACTGTCAAATCTAGAACATTGGAATCGGTATGGCGAGTGGTCTTAATAGGTTCATAACCCGGGAATCTAATCATAGAGATACGCAATATAAGCCAATACATCTATTGTATGTTAGAGTATCCTGATTTCTAGATATGCCGCCTATTTCGGCACTGCGAAATCTATGTCTCTACCTAGGTGCCTTTTAGGGGGTTCATCACATTGGATTTTAGGCATGCCTCCTCCCCTTCGTCATGCACATGTTCAAGGAAACTTCGCGAATAAGATCAATTGAGTCAATTCTTGCGGCGCGAGGAGTCTCAATTTAGATGCAACAGTTTAACTGTCCAGGGGCCATACATTGCTTTCCTGACCTATGGGATGACTTGGGTAGTAACTGATTCGGCTCAACCTGCAACTCGAGCGATATCATAGCCATATGGGTGTGTTTCAATATGAGGTATGCTGACACTCTTTCGTAGCACAAACAGTGAGCAGAATATTACTGAGATAAGCCTTATAAATACACATGTTACTGGCAATGCTAGTGTAGCACACAATGGATAAGAGATCTCTTGAGCCGTGCTTCTACCGATTCGAGCCCGTATTCCTGTCATTCCCGGTCGTGAGCTCCGGTCTGCGTAGGATTACAACAGCTTGGTAATCAATACACACATGCTCGTTGGCTACACGCATGCTACACAACGCACGTCTAGCCTCACACCTTGGCACGCACGCTATCTCAAACCCCAATCTCTTATTATAGAACTCGGTTTGTGGCTCCGAGGTGGCGCCATCTGCTCGTTCCCTCCGTCTCATAGACATCAAGCCCAGGAGGCGCCGACTATGTCTCCGACAACGGTGAGGTCGAACCACGTTGCTCAAATACACAGTCTAGGCCTATTACTACCCTCGCAGTTCCATTCGGAGGTTCCAGCTTGGGGTAGTAACGAACGCCATGCAGAATCGTTCCATCTCTCTTGGCTCGCGCGGATTCTTGCTGAACGGAATAGCATCAACTTCCTCTCGCCAATCGACAGGCGGCGAGTGGTTTACCTTCAATTCTCGGTGCCTCGAATCTCCGGTGAACGAATGGCTGGCGGCCCTGGATCTCGCAGCCCACGGTCCTGCAGTTCCGAGCGGCAAGGCGGTTTCAACCTGGCTCTTCTAGACCAACAATGCGAGAACGCCCACGCCCTCGGTGGCGGCGCCAATGAATATGTTCCGGCCTCGCTCGGTAGTCGAAATGTCGATTCTCGGACGAGATTTTCTCACCTCAAGACCCAATGATTCATCGAAAAATCCTACGGCTCGCGACACCCGGGCCTCTTCATTAATAAGGCTGTGTCGGTGGCTGCATATGCCTCAGACGAATTGAAATGGACAGTATGGTCTCATCATCATCCGAAGTCTCGTGGGAATTCTCACCGAGCGGCAGTTGAGAGGCTCTTTGTCTCGAACCAGCAGCCGGTGAGCTAGGCTCCTCAACCTGCGACAGCCCTACGGGAAGCATGCCCAAACGGGACAGGAACCGGCGCCGTTACAGGACGACGCGCGGCGTATGCGCTTGATAGGTCACCTGTCACTTATAGCCCTTACCTACCTAACTCGGTAGGTACTGGTGTCGATTACATAGTAAGAGAGAAATTTTAGTTCCTTTCCCCTTTTTATCTAACTCATTCATATCATCGGTAGGAGGACATTGCATGACATCAAGCTAATTGCCTAATACCGGTATTGCGATGTTTGATGAGCCTCATTCGCTTAACAAGAAGCGACACGTTGGCTTGTTGGTTCGTTCCCTGTTGGCTGGCTACATAACATAGCATAGAGCCTCGTACCTAGGTAGGTAGGTACCTCCTTAGGTATGTTGGCAAACAAGATAATTCATACCTCGGAGGTTGGAAAAGGACCTAATACCCTACCGAGTAAGGAGATTGGGGAGAACGGGCCGCGAATGATTGATTTGGTGGGACCTCTCGACACTAGAAAACAGGGGTCCGAACCAGAAATGGCTTGCTTTCGGTTTGGCTCAGGCACCCCGTCATTCTGGATTGACATGCCCCCTTCTTCGCTCTGATCCACACGTGTCAGAAATGGATCCCCAAGACCTGTAACTCATATCTATCACTGCTACTCTACCTTGTACGTAGTGTTTTGAACCACGTTAATAGGCAGTATATACACCTGATTCATCTATTGCATACCTCTTGGGTGTCAGTGAGCAGAAGGTTGGAACCCCCGAAGTTGTGTTACAGGACATGAATGTATACTTTGTGGGACCTCGGACTCGCAACCTTGCACGCGGACGAAGGTCCCTATCTTCACAAGCTTGACGGAGAAATGCTACATAGCACTGTATAATGTGATGTATATGTGTATAGTAGCAACGATCTTGGTCGCGACCGGGGGTGTTTGGTCCTTGGGGGCTGAAAGGACGACAGGGATGTTTGCGCGGGACCCGGGGACCCGTTAGTAATCTTGTTAATAATAAGCGAGGACAAGGAGACAAGCTTGACAGTTGACAGGACAGGGGGGCCGATGACCTCTGGCAGGGAAGATGATCCTGAGATGCGATTCGGTCGTCAGATATGTGACAACCAGGGGGGTCTCCTAACGAATGCCATCCCATAATTCCCATTTCCCGTCCCAGGATTTTTTAGTTGACAGACGCTCGGACCCATGTAAGGAGAAATTCTGAATCAACCTCGCAGAACATATGAAAATACCTACCTATATATTAGGTAGGTACCTGGTAAGTATGTGTTTCCTTCCACATGCAATTGCATGTCGACCTAGGTAGGCACCTAAGGTACCTAGGTCTATAAGAGATATTGTGGCTACGATGTAGAGTCTAGGAACCCTGATTTGTCCTACGCACGGCTTTGCTTCTTGATTCGGCCTATCAAGCGCACAGTACGTCGGATCTGCCTTTGGCGAGGTACATTCGCCGGCTCTGTTGATCGTTATTTTTGGGCGGGCACCCAGGGGATCGCCAGTGCGATTTCAAATCGGCCATTTGTGGTCTTTTTCGTACGATATTCACGAGCATGTGCTTACGTTGCTTCTCCACGGGGCCAAGGGCCAGAATAGGAGCCACAAACCCCCCTCTTGCTACCCTTGCGTCTGCCCAAATCCTTGACCATAATCCCGGCAACCGTTCTTTGCGCAAGATCTGATACCGACAGGGTGTTCTCAACTATAAGTCTAGGCCTATGGGACCCATGCCACGCTCTCGGTTCTCGTCCATGGTAGCGATCTGAACTACTGCCTAGTTGAGGATAGCCGTTTGCACAAGTATCGGTCCTTTTGGGAAGTTGTAAGTGCTAACAAGGCTATGAAGGCCTGCATTAACTACCCGTTTTGGAATTACCTTGCAAGTCGAGTTTCGACTAGTTCGGAACCAGATATATTGTGCCGGTCAGGCTGAACCAACGTCTAGAAATTGTGTCGAAAATTGGCTTGTGAAGAAGAAAAAAATTGTTGGAACATGATATACCCTAAATCGCGGCTCATGCTCAGGCGGGCGCATGCGGTCGTTTCCGCGGCGCTTACCGGTGTAGAATTTCACCGAGGGGGGGCTTTCAGGCGCATACAATTGAATGTATCTCAAATTTCGTACGTAGTAAGGCCGCTATATTACCGACGTTTAGGTAGGTAGTATTCAGCTTTGCCTTCCTACGGATTTGTACCTATATAATACGTCTTTCTAACTATGTTATCTATCGTGAGGTAATATAGTTTCTTACCATTGAAGGACAAGGGAAGGATGTTTATGATTCACATTGGTCCAAAAATAATGAGAGCCACGGCACGAATAAAAGGTTATTTGAACTGCGATGTCTCATAGTGCCACGGTCAGGTTGGCTAAACAATGTTATTAAGATAAGCTTTAATGCTAATGTTTTAGCATTGACCGGTGTTATTGCCATGTGGGCTTCTAGCCGCGGAAAAGCTGTCTCTCAACTTTGGATGGCTTCTGCCATTTCAGTAAAAGTAAAACTCAGTTGCCAATAGTTGCAATGAGACGCCTTATAAGAATGGGCTTGCTTTAAGGCCAAATTATTACTGGAGGGGGAACGTCCTCCGGCTGGCTGACAATTGTATCAACGATAAAACAAGTAAGCACTGCAATATGTATCTGGCTAAAAGGGGCAACGGTTCGTAACTTAGTGAAGAGCACATAAGACATGCAGCACATATGCATATTTCCGATAAGCAGTCTCAGATCTCAAGCTGGCTGGCAGCTTTGAAAATGACATGTCTTGTTGTTTAATAAGATGAGACTGACGCCCTATAACAGAGGAAAACCTGTTATGCTTGAAACATGCTAACAAACCTGCGGGACCACTCAGTACTGGATGATGAAAATCATCTCGGCTCCAGGCTACCTAGCATGAGAGGTAATAATAGAGTAAGAGGATGAGAATAACGAGACTCTTGCATAAAGTATCTGCATTCTGAAAACTCAGTTATCCTGGAGCTATACTGAGGAAACATAGGCGTAAAAACTTAAGAGAGGTAGACTATGCTTACCTACCTCATCTTTTAGCATGTCGATATGCACCTTGATTCATCCTGAACTTGACTGATCGGAAATCATGTACGCTGATAGAATAGATGACTAAGTCTTCATGACGGTGCAGATAACGCTCAACGGCTGACGTACTCGTGATACAGAAATATCCTGGTAGAAATTGATTCCAGCTCATCAAATCTCACCCTACACGTTGGCGGACGGATGCTTCCCTGGACCACGAATAGCCCCACCGAACCATGCAAAGAGCCGTTCGTGCTGCGTGGAATGGCGGTGGGAAGGTTGTTTAACGACGAGATCTAGGTCAATATGACCTCTGCTACGAGCGAAATAAATTGGAGAGGATACATAGCCTTTAAGAACAATGGCATCCGTTCGGCTAGAGGGTCACCTTACAACTCCGATATTCTAGTGGCGTCGCTCCACGGATGTCTGTGACCGCCTGCGAGATTGGCGATGTCGTGCCAACGGCCCATGAGCACCTTGTGTTCCCACACCCATCCTTGGCGTATGTGAGTATTATCGAGACCTTTCCCTTAAACCTAACGGGCCATAGAAATTTAACCCCGAGAGTCGTATGTTGGAGCATCCTAGTAATACAATACCGGCAATGGAGGAACCTATGGGGCTGTATATGGTATGCAAACGACCATGATTCATTTGATGTTCCATAAAATGATATTGCCAAAACCCCCTCTTTAGATATAATTCTTGTTCATGCATAAGTAATCGGTGCTAATCGTACTATTTGCGCGTACTATGATCTGGCGGAGGTTGATAGAGTCGGGTTGTAGGCACGTTGTTCCAGAAGCAAAGGAGACCAGTGCAGGGGAAGTGAAGGGGTGGGACCCGCGGATGCGGATCAATCCTGGTTCTGAGCACCGCATCTTTGCCTCTTCTAGGAATCGTCGCGAATAGCAGTCCTAATGTATACATAAAAGTCCACCGGGCTTGTGGGCCACTGGACCACTCAAGAGCAACGGGGTTGGGATGAGCTTTGACAGGGGTAGTTTAAATCAAGCCATCGATCAGTGAACTAGTGAAGAATTCGTCAACAGAAGAGACACGCATGTCTCTCTTCTTGTATGTGGCAAATCGAAAAAGAAAGCAGCGACTCGTGGAATGAAGGAGTCGTAGTAACACCGACACGAGGACACGAGATGGTTGCGCACAGGTAGTTAGCCTTGAGTCGCCGCATCATTAGACGCATCTGGACGCTGTCATATGTGCCATTGGTTCTTGGACGGAAGGATAGGAACATTCTACATGAGCCCCTGGTATGACAAGTGACTGTGGAAGTGCCCTGGATGCAGTAAACCGTTGTGGCAGGCGATAACTGATGGGTAACGAATGGGTTCGCAAAGGCTACCTATTCTGAACCCATTCGGATCTCGTGTTCAGCCTGTATCGACGCACAGCGCGTCGTACATGGATGTATGTCGAACTCGGTACCAGACGTAGAAACGCCAAAGGGGACGGAAGGTGTGTGTGTAAAGTTAAGAGAATTAAGGGGGGGAAGCGTTGAAGACGCGGGGAGGTCGTGGGGAGTCGTGGGGGGCACAAGTGACCAGGGGCACCAGACACACCAGACATACCAGGGATTCCAGGGCAACCGGGTGGCTTATCATGAAGAATATTAGGCCTGTTAGTCTACCAGCCACAACCGGAGTTCCGACATGCCGGCACAATCACTACAGATCCGACAGGCTATAAGACACCACCTTCGAAGGGGCATGAAGATGCGAGCTACAAACTTCAGGTGCATACCCAGGGCATGCAGTAGCAACATGCTGCATGTACTGAGTAAATCTGGCGATCCAAATTTTTCATTTGCCTTTCTACCCCGTCCGACCACCACCACCAAATAAGCAAAGCAGAGTTCATCGGCACCTACATGTAGTGCTGTGAATTCAGCAGTACCTTGGCCGTAGCTGTCTAGGGTTTGGCAAGCATCCTTGTCGCCTCAATTTGAAACAAAAGGCGTCCAAGTCAGAAATCAGAGTTTCGATAACTGGATAAGAATCAACGGCCGCTTAAGCCCATGAATACCACCTTGAAAACTTTTCTATCAGACCTCAGCAAGCCTCATAGTGTTATCTTGTGAAACTTAAACCTCATCCAAATATTAACTCAGGGGGCTAGATACATGAGCACCGAGCTAGAAAATCGCTACCCTACATTGTTTCTCGATGGCTTGATGCTTCCCAGCTGGACGCTGGTTATGCACCACATCGAAAAAGACGTTGGCAGGGTTGGTGATGTGACAAGTGAGGAGATCAACGTGACGGAACCCGGGAACCTGGTTTGCGCCATGGATCCGGATTCATTGACCTGCAGCTGTTCCGCTGTCGTTGTCTCTCTCCTTGTGCTCCCGCAACGCAATTGGACCAGTCGCACACCACGTTAGGAGTACAAGGCGCTTGGGCGGTGCACGGGATGGTTCAGTCACCACCCCCAGCTTTTCGGGATTACGAAAGATGGCCCTTGCTTAGATGGGGAAAGAGATCTGCGACCATTGGCAAAACCGCAAACTTCAGATCGTACCTAACTTATCCTTGGGACCAACCGGAACGAAATCTCAAGAGCCTAAATTGTATTCCAGAAGCCCACCACGAAGTACAGGAAGTACAGGAAACACGGCATGGGCCCACTCTGGTGAGAGTATATGATGAAGTGTCAAGACTTCTGCTGCGTCTGCTAGGAGAGTGGCTCACCGTGCCAAATGTGCATGCGGTTGGTAGTCCGCAGAAGGTGGCGATATGGCTGGKGAGCATTGGKAGGGTTAGAAACAGCTGTCCCTCTGGCTGTAAGTCGAACAGCACATAATCAATAGTGGCTATAGTGCGCTCACCGCCAAGAGATATTCTTGAGATAATGTTTCTTTTTCCTAGTAATCCACGCCTTCTTTTCTACTATGTATGTAGGCACTGGCCACTCATGGCCTGGGTGAGTGTTTGCCTGCCGTGCCCTCTTTTCGGGCCTGAAAGGCCATGAAAACAATCCGAACCCTGGCAGCTTTTTCGTAACCACGTATGCATGGCGTAATTCAAAACAATGACGCTTGTACCAATACTCATGAGAGGTAAAACTTCAGTAAATTACGTCTTTGTGTATATGATAGTAGGTGGAGAAGCCTGTCATAACATCCCTTCGTTACCAATATCTCATAGCCAACTTCCTGACTCACGCTCTATCTGGGCGAATATTGCATATTGCTATCGTCCAATGCAGCTTGGCATGCTCCTTAAGAAACAAACCTATAGAAAAGTACCGTTTTGTGTGAACATGCTGTGAGGTAGGATAGGTGGCATATTTGAGGGGATGTAGTGGATTAGGGCGAAATTGACAGTTGGTGAGGAACGAATGGGGACCCAATCGCAACAGACAATGGCTCGGCATCGATCTGTCTTGCAGCATTGGCTGGKGTAGATCGCCCAAAAACGGGGTACGGGGGTTTTGCCAAAAGCATTCTAACTCGACAAGATTTGACAGCCGGCTAGAACGGCCGCGCTGCAGAGGATCACCACGTACCCATCGGGGCGGATGCCACTAGGGCGAGGGTGGTGGTATATAGTACACGCTATGCATTCCCGAATTGTTGTCGTCGCCGTCTCCTAATGGCAGTCTACCTTAGTACCGGTACGGAAGGTGGTAGACGCCAACTCGCGTTTCCATTCCGCCACAATGCCATGACTCGAAGGCCTACCCGCGGATGACCAGTCCAGTTACCAAGCCAGCGGAACGCATCTAAAGAGTTCTCAGCCTAATGCAAATCATGCCTGTCAACGCAAGGAAGCTTCCATGTTTGGCCCCAGGAGCCTTCTGTGTCGTTTATACCAATAGATGAAAGTTACTTGGATTGTCAGGTGGCCTTGGACGCTACAGCATTGCATCCAGCGGTACTCGGTGTTTGTTTTAGAGTGAACTAGACCGGGTCGATAAGCTTTCGGGCCATGACTCGTCTTAGCCTCTGCTGAGAATTTCCGATCCGCTGTGTGCATAGCCTGATTAGCTATGAATTTTGATCGTCACAAGATGTCTGAAGAGACGGGCTACTAAGGGCAATTTCTGATCGGTAACGTGGGTTTGGGGCAATTTTGCCTGAGATGGGTCGATATTCATCATTCTATATAACATGTATGAAATCGAAATATGGACTAATAACAGGTAGGCAGGGAGGAAAGCACTGTAAGAGCACATGTACCTCTTCATTCCAATTCAAGCCGTAGCGGCTCAAAGTCAAAAGCCCCCTTAAAATCGTGCATCCGAAGTACGAATGATCAAAATTGACAGAAATGCGAATTGATAAGTTTTTTTTTAATTCAACAATACCTAAAGGTGTGTTGAAGAGCTTTTCAAAGTTTAAGCCGAAGGAACTTATACCAATGTTATTTGTTTTTCATTGTTCATAATAGGTATGTGTGTATTTCTGGGCGTCTAGGTTGACCTAAATTGCTTGCTCAGGGGTGGAAGGGAGCCACTTTAGGCCCCTTGGCAAATTTTCCGCAGTTTTTCGATTTCGCTCAGGCCCAGGTACAGCCTATCAACCCTTCTAATGAGCACCTATTTTGTAAGCCCACACCAATGCCTGACATGATTCAACCCCCCTGACATTTATCACGACTCACTGGCTGTCAGCGTCACAACGACCGTACTGACTAGTACTCAAGTAATAGCAATATCTCTAAGGATGGATCCAAAAATGGACTCACCAACAGACTGACTAACTGGTAAAGATATAGCTCTGGTTCTGGGCTTGGTTCTCGTGGCGACGAGGGTTCAAGTATTAAGTAGAAGGATCAATTAGAGAAGCAAGCATCACGCATGACGACATTCATATTGCATCCATTATAACACCCTTTTTGTTTGAATCTATTGCACATCATGGTCCCGACTTTTGAGCCCTAACACGAAAAGCTTATACAGATTTATGGAAAGCAGACGCCGTCTCGCTCCCCCAAAGAGGTGATAGCCGTTTTGACGGTGCCAATTCCTCGGGCGCATCTGCGTCATATCATATATGGTTTGAAGGAATGCCCTGTGCCGAATTGCAGATGCACGGAAACCTTCTTCTGGATCGATGAGATGCAGTTAGGCAGTCAGCTACAACCGTGACTCTGATAGTATGCTTCGGATGCATAATATCACTCTTCTCTAGTCAAGGTATCGACTGGGGGACTACCAATTAGGTTGCCTACGCCACAACAAGTCCTTTTTGCACGACTACCAACCAAGCCTAGTTTATTAGCTGGTTGTCATGGCATAGCATACGAGTTCTCTTCAAGCCAATCAAGCCTATGCTCATGATTGAAAACATATCTAACGTTCCGGTGGCTCTTATTTCGCGCCCTAGACGGCCGTCGTAAGCTCCTCACTTCGAGATCAGCTCACACATCGCGTAAATCGTTGTGCAGCTATGGCAAGCAACCAGATATCAGGAGGGAAGAATTCGATCCGGTCTTCTAAATGCACACACGTATGCAATGGTACGTGTGTAAGGTCAACCCCGGTAGCATCTTTCTTTTCATCGGGCAATTTCATCTGGCACCAAAGCAATAACCGTCACGGTCCGGGGTCTGACCCCTGCTTGCATATACATCGATACTACCACCGACGCTTGCCCTTCCTACTGTAGTCGTGTCACTTGCTCCCCTACATCCAGTACTCCATCACTATCGAGCCAAGCCTGTCTTCAAAGTCCCAGATAGTTAGGCTAGCCAGACCCTTTCAAACCATGTGGGCTCTCGGTATCCTAGTAACCTTAGTACGTAGGGGTGTGCCACCCAAGAGCTTGTCAAGTCTTTTCAGTCCATCACCCGCAGAGGCAACGCCACAGGCATTAGCAAAACTGGTCTGTGGAGAGGTGGGTACAAGACTAGTCCACGGTACAGGTCTTCTTCATCGTACCCTGAACGCTGTCTTAGCATCTATGTCATCCTTGCTCACGCCTCGCATCTTGTTCTCATTACGGTTTAGTCAGTCTATGGAAACCACACCTCCACACCTTTCAAAGATCCTGCCATCTTCGACATACATAGAAAGGCCATCCGCCTCCTTACTGATGTGCCTCTTCTGTTTTCCCCCAGGGTTTTGGACCCAACTATCTGTACTTTTCCCTCCATAGGTTTTCTCTTTATCAGTGCTCATCAACGCTACCACTTCTCGAACTCGACTCTGAGGGTGTCATTAGACTTTTCGTCTAAAATACTCTCTAGTACCTCACTTCGATAAGCTTATACCTAGTGGAGTTATTGGATCTCTAGCTGGTCACTGCTCCTTCATAACGACAACCTAGTATTTCAAAGAGACGAGAAGAGTATAGCCGCAAGGAGCCATTGCATATTACCACCGTATATATATACTGGCTGTAAATATCGGAGCTTGCCTTTCCTTCTTTGGTTCAAGTACTCGGACTTGAGGAGGCGGACGGGTTATGAAGGTCTAGGAGAAGCTAGTAAGGCTCTAGGGACAAACTTTTATTTTCATTATTACGATTTTTCAAATTCTACGAAGTCGAGTCACCATATTCGGCACCTCACCTGAACCCCCGAAAACCCTTCTAAATTGAGGTATGGTGGATCCCCTTCACCGGACGGGAGCATATGTTCAAGTTATATATCCTTCTCTTCAAGCCACCGACTAACCCGCCAGGCAGGCGCCACTGTTGAACGATAGTCAACCATTAGCAAAATGTCTACTCTTACGATGCCCTCTTCACCCTACCATCATGGATTTTCTCGTGAATTGGCTTGGCGAGACGCTTGTCCCGAGCCGTCACCCGCATCTAGGTCACGCGAGAGAATTGCATTACCGTCTATTCGACAGGTAAAGAATATCATACACAGACTGGGGTTCTTTACTAACCAAACACCAGACGTTCCCTGAACTTCAACTCGAGGTACAAAACGCCTCAATTAGAACGCATTCTTCCACAACCACTCCCACCGTGAGGTCTTTCAACAGTACAACCACACCACCAGAGTATATACATTCTCCGACCCATCAGAAGAGACGGCGCCTATCCTATGAGCCTGGAAATGATGTCGAAAGAACCAATTCAATCCCAAGATTATGCACCAACTCGTGTGAAGCTGATATTCGACCATCACCACCGGCCACCTTCCGAAGTATGAACACAAAACCATGGGACGAGAGAAACAGGGTTAGCCCTCCTCCCGGAAGATTCATGCAGTCTCCCGCAAGCATAGAATCTCGCGAACGAGTTGAAGCTCGCCCCACTCTACCAAGCTTGCCATATTTAGATTTTGGTAGAGGCACGGGCGAGACGCGTCAGATTCGAAACCAGACGAACGATGACTACGCTCAAGAGCTAATGAGAAGACCAAGCATTGCAAGCACTAGCAGTCACCGCACAGACGGAGGGTCCCCTAGCTATCGAAACGAGAATTTTGGATACGGCTTCCACCACCCTAGCAGGGTACAGTCCCTCTCTGTGGGATCAGTTCACCCCTTTGATAGAACACCCTTCTCGCCGGGAGTGTCACCTCGACCATACGATCACCAGTTCCACGACAGCTACATGCGGATGCGCGAGTACGGTATGGGAATGAACGGTGAGGGTAAGCAACGAAAGCGCCGCGGAAATCTACCCAAGGAAACTACAGACAAACTGCGCGCCTGGTTTGTCGCACACCTTCACCACCCATACCCTTCAGAAGAGGAAAAACAGGATTTGATGAGGCAGACTGGCTTGCAACTCAGTAAGTTGATTCTAGGTTAAACCCCGGTTCACGAGGTCAAGGCGAGGCCTGCTAGCTCTCTTCAGAACGAGGCGCTTACATGGGGGAACTCTATACTAACTTAATTTTCCAATAGATCAAATATCCAACTGGTTCATTAACGCGAGGCGGCGACAGCTGCCAACTATGATCAACAACGCCCGTGCTGAGTCCGATGCCATGACCGTGCGAGGTGGAGAAAGCAAGCTATTACCTTCGACTGAACGAACCGACTACGAACCGGACGGCAAGCCTCTCAGCGATGGGGAAAGCAGCACTTTTCGTGACGTCGAACTGGAATCTATAAAACGACGTAGGGTCACCAATATCAACCGTGGTAGCATATGAAAAGAATACCATTTTATATTTCTATCTATATTCTTATTATTTATTTTTATTTATTTTTCCTCTGGGAGGGATGTTTGTATTACTATTTGGAATATGGCGTTTTCATGTTGCAAGAAACATGAAATATCAGTTTCGACTCAAGCAACATACTGTTTTTTCACGAAGGCCGTTCATGAACCGGCCTACGATACACGATTTCGACAGCATTTCACAGGCCATTCAAAAAAACTCGGGCATATCGAATGGATACCACTTTCATGGAATAGGCGTACTGGGATGTTAGATTAAGGGCAATGACGGTTCGAACACTTCACAATACAAAACACGGCTGTATATTACCCTGAATTTATTGCGGATTGGAATTATCATGGCGATGGGTATGTAGGAGTGTTGCTGTACGTGTAGATTTAGCCTTAACTGAAAAGTGCACTATCCGGATGATAGAAGACGTTGAATCTTAATATCGTTTACCGGGCCAAAACCTGCATCTACCTTGACCAACGGGTCGTTTCCGACCCAGGGCGAGGTATGGGCCGTCCAACCACAAGCCGGGGCCTGTTCCGAGTACTATAGGAGATCTGCTTCACGACCAAGGTAGCTGCAGCTGTCCTCGCATTAGCATTCTACAAAAATATATTGCCCTGCATACCGCCCCCTTCCGATCGATAGATTAACTGCAGATGTCCGCGACTATGGAAATGTGCCTCTCTCAAAATTCGTTGGCTACCAAGTTCATTGTCACGGCCACCTAATCTCGCCGCATCGCACAGTTTCATCAGTCAGCCACGATGACCACCAAGTAGTAGACCATACTTCCATAATGAATTCGGATGACGACAGGGATTGCAGAACAGCTGACGTGCCGTCGGTAACCCGAAAATGAGCTCACTTCTTCTGTATGTAGATGTCGTGCCATGCGTTTGCATCGCCGGACCAGTCATGAAGTCGTCAAAGTACCACCGGTTCGTCAGCAAGATGTCCCTGCCGAGCTAAAAGCATAGGATAGACCCGTTGATGCAACAGAAGGACGGCATCTAATCGGCTCGTCGGTGAACGCGACAGACGAGCTCGTCCCGCTCCCTTGGATACGGAACCGTACTAGAGCTTCTGGCCAGATGCTTATCCATACCGCAGTTGTCATACCTAATCGTCACTGACGGAGGTTTCCGTCCATAATTACATGTAGATGGACTAGTTGGTACCGTGGGTGGGTTAGACTACCGTAGCGTATGTTAGCATGGCATCTCAGACGTCTTAGCCACACGATAGCGTCTCCTCCCTGGACTTCGTCTATTGACTAGAATGCAAAGTCTACGCTAGGAAACACTTGACGTATCCCTCTCACCCACCACACACCTCGGATGAAGCTTTGCCACAAAGTCTCGTCCCCCGACTATGTCTGCCGATGGAACAGCCGTAGCACGGATCTCCGGCCGGTCTGCTCTTGACTTGAGACAAATGGCGTTTCCTTCGGACAAAAACCAAGTCAATGTCTCTTAAATTTTTAGGGAACGAAAAGACCCCTCTTTTTTTCTCTAGTGATGTCTTGAAATTTCTCAATGGGGTCTTAGATGTTGATGATGACATCTGAAACATCTCACTTGAGCCGCGCTGGAGAAAAGACGGTTATTTGTGACGGTTATATGTCTCGTCGTCGTACCCCTGAAATGCACTTGAGCGGCAACTTCACGACAATGCATTCTCCTTTCTTCCCAGCCACTCACAATGCAGGTGGCATATATTAGATCCCCCTGTGCTTGCCCTCCCTGTTAAACAGCTTATATTGACAGCATGATGGCTAAGGTTCTTCATGGCAAATTTGGGGTCATGCTTGATGAGTTTACCCATGTCGTTCTAGATTATCAGGCCTGCCGAACACATGGATCCCTTTTCTCAGAGGATATTCACTATTTTGTGTTACATGCTTCACGATGTTAGATTGGCCGGTAACTTCCTTGAGACTACCTAAATGCAGTTACAAAGGCTGATAAGCGGGTTGCTAAAAGCGTGCAGCTTCAGGCCCTGGCCCTGCTAAACTCAACCTTGACTGGTTCCGTCGCTAAAAGGCGGGTAATGAACTTCCTGAGACCACACATTTAAGACCACCTATATATACCTAAATAGATCCGTAGTAAACATTGCTTGGCTACCTAAGGTTCTGGTAGATATATCTTCCCCAGACTTCTTCAGGTACCAACCTTCTAGGAGGTAGGTATCATCACACCATCCCCTTATCATATTGATTGCCAGTCGACATACTTAGCGTCGTGGGGTAGTTCGTTGTCTCTGGACGCAATAATTTGAAATTACGAGGTACCTAATCCAATGGTAATTCTACACCCGCTGCAACTCTGTGTTGATTATATTGGATACGGCGTGGTTCGCTGCTTCAGGGGCAAACTGTACAGCTGTCATTTCTATCCCTCACTGCCCGTGAGCTAACAAACTGTGATTGATTTCTTGCCGTCCCCTTATATTATAGCTTTCCACCTGTTCTCTCAACAAATCACCGGAAAAGTGCGTACGGTACCTACCCTTACTTTATTAAAATAAGGCACTAAACGCTTTTCTAAATCTCCTAGGGATCTACCTATAAGAACAAAACACGATTCCTCGTTCTAAATGTACACCTATTCCTTGTGCCTACGTTTGAATCATGCTGTCTCGTTCAATTCACTAGACTTAAAATACTTCCGTATTAACGTACCTAGTTCGAACCCACGCAAGCATATGGGCAAGAAGTCAGTAGTTCACGAACGAATTTCTGAATACGGCATGGACTTCATAGACTTCACAGAACTCATGACTCGGAGGTGACCTAATACACGGCTGAAGTATGCCCCGAATATCGAATTGTTGAAAGTCAATCAACCCCAATGTCTCTAGTTTACGCTCTATATTAGTCTACACTTCTGTGCCGAGGTTCCGGACGAGTCACTCGATATATACCTATGCCTAGGCTATTAAAGCCCACCTTAGACTCCTACAATGCACCTACAACGGCAGTCCAGCCAAATTCCCGTGAAGAGCTAAGGCGAAGACGGCCGCCTTCGTACTAGCTTACAGATAACTAAGCTGAGTACTAAGTCGCCTTTCTACGTATTCATCCTGGCTTCCCAACGGATGCCGGTCTTGATCTAAAATGATCTGCACTTGTCATTTCTTCAGGGTCTCCGCCAGTTGAACTATATTCAGCTTGGCCAGCAGTGGAACCGTCGTTAACCGCCAGCTTGGTAAGGGGGTTCTGTTAGTGCATACTGGTTTTACTAGCCGAAATCTTTGCCACTACACAGAATACGTAAACGAAGGAATCCTTACTCGCTTTCAACTGCTGGCACCTTTTGGTCCCACCGGAATACGCCCTGACTCTCTGTTCTTCCCGGACAACAGGAGCTCGATTTACCATACTATTTAGGCAAACTTGGATTCGAGATATCCACAACAACATCCTTAATGAACCACTGCTTTATAAGAATCCAATGTACTTACATATGATGGCGTACGTAGGCATGTGACCTCTGCGGTGACTTGTTTTTTTTTTTGAATCTGCCTAGGAGGTAGGTATTTTCGTTCCCGAAGAAATGACTAAGAGATGGAGTATACATCTGTTACTAGATGGACTTATATATTAAATTATACTTGACAGAAAGAAGAAAAGAAGAACTTTGATTTAATTGATTATAGGATACCTCTACGCAGTACATACTTCTGAATATCAAGTCTATATGCAACAGATGGTACATTAGGATCTGTACAGTTGTGCAAGCATAATATGCATAAGCGAAGCCTTCGCAATCCCGATGCCAGGAATAAATGGGTACCGGGTTTCGGGGCCACGACCATCCGATGGCATGGCACCAGGCAACGCCGGCCAGGGATTGCGCCTCTAGCTAACGCGGCAGTACCTGGGTACCAGCTTACGAGTGGATGCCTGTTCGACGCGGCGTCGTGAAGGCGCAATTTTTAACGTCATTCGGAGCGCCTACCGAAATATGTAAATGCTTATGTGATCTAGCTCAACGACGCGATGCCTGGAGATGGGCCTTCTGCTGAGGCTTCTGGCAGTCAGACCGGAGAGACTTTGGTAATTTGCCATACGCCCCCTGTTTGTGCCACCAAATCTGCTAATGTCGTTGGAAGTCATGTGTATCATGCAGGTACTGTTGGGTGAATGGCTGTTATCTTTCTGGCCCCTAGCTCATATCACGCAGAAATCGAAAACTCAAATGTGATCGTACCAAACCTCGGTGCAACCGCTGCGAGAAAGCTAAGCTGGAATGCGTCTTCCCTGAATCTCGCAGGAGACCGGCTTTCAAGCGGCGGAATGTGAGAGAGCTTGAGGCTCGCCTCGGTAGCTATGACCTACCACCCCTTTGAAGAAGGAACTGAGCTAAGACCTCTATATAGCCCAAGTCGAGGTGCTTTTGAAAGAAGCAGGCCAGAATAGATTACCGCAGGACAAGACTACTGAGCCCGTTGGTTTTCAACCCGCTGAAGGACCAGCGATCGAGGACACTATCTTTCAGGGGATGGATTTTACCACCCCTAACCTCTCCTTTGATGATGGTACTGCGTTCCAATTTCAACAAGAACCAGCGACAACATTCTCGGCGGGGAACTTGGATGCCCAAGGCCAAGACAACCCCCCCTTTAATGGCGAGCTCATTGACCTTGGCGGGATATTTGAGAGTCTACCTCCTTTTGAGATGATGGAAGAGCTGTAAGTATTATTCGCGCAGGAATCCCCTATTCGGGCGCTCACGGTGATAGGAACCGAGTCTTCTTCGAGCGCCACCAACATCTTATCCCCATAATTCACCCCTCCCGCTATCTACAGGCTTTCTATTCCGCTCCGCATATGAAGCCACCGATGTGTCTCCAATACGCCATATGGGCTCTCGCGGCGACCGGTGTATGTAACGTCGAAGTTTCCTTATTCCTGCTTTTCACCTATATCGGGAGCCATGGATTTTCAATCGAGCTGACTAAGGCGTCATTGCTCACGCGCTTAAACCCCTGAACCAAGTACTTGGAAAGATAATTACTGACTTTCACTGTTGTAGCATCCAAAATACGGAGCCTACAATGAAGTATTCTATCGGCGTGCTCGACAATATGCCGATTCGGATGAGATGAAGGTAAGCTATCTATTGTACTCCATCCTCACCCCTCCTTTTGACGAGGCATACTCATCACCAAAAGGGATACGGCGAACATTTTATCACCGTCGCTCATGCTCAAGCCTTGTGTATAATAGCTACGTACGAAGCAAAGTCTATGATGTTTACCCGAGCAGCTATGAGCGTTTCCCGAGCGGTTCGTCTTGTAGAGATGATGGGACTTCATCGACTTGACGGCGCCGCAGAGGAGATAAGCCCTACCCTCCTCCCTCCGAAAGATTGGACTGAGTTGGAAGAACGGCGACGAGTTTTCTGGGGAGTCTTTTGCATCGATAGTCATTGCTCTATTTCAACAGGCTGGCCGTTTCTTGTTGATGCCTCCGAGGTAAGGCGGAGAATTGAGAAAGCTACGTTCTAAGCTAATATGTCTCTCAGGTTACAACCCTGCTTCCTGCTGTAAGTTATGGCTGTTATTCCCAATGGTCTTTCTGGAGCAAGGGTTTTTTAAGTCAGGTCTGATCTCACTGACTTTGAATTTCATAGCCAGAATCTGCTTTCAACAATGGCGAGAAAGTAGAAACCTGTAGTCTTCACGAAGCCTTCCAAGGACAGCCCTATTCGTCATTCGCTGGGGCCGTCTTAGTCTGCCACTTGTTAGAAACATCTCAATTTCCTTCGAATACTTTTAACTATCTACTAATTACAAGTCAAGATTCAACCAAATTCTCAAGCACGTGCACAGGCCCAAGCCTAGCGATCACCCAGATAACTACGAATATGGGGAATACTGGCAGCGCCACCGCGATATTGACAATACGTTGTCAAGTGCGTTTATGTATTTGCCGCAGTCCTTTCGGATGCCCGAGAACTATCGTGACCCGGTCGCCGTACATACAAATCTAAATTTGCATGCATCTACCATTTGCTTGCACCACTCAGCGATCGAGACGATCGATACGTACAAACTACCAGAGAGCGCTAAGAAGATTAGCCAGGACCGTCTACGTACGGCGGCCCAGGAGATTGTCAACATTATCAAGCTGACTAGCCATGTGAACGTGAGCCCGGTAGGCAATGCTTTTTAACCTACAAAATATCAATATTTACTAACACCCTAGCAGAAAAGCCCCTTGGCCGCACTTTCACTCTATTGCGCCGCGTCAGTCTACATCTACCTGTGCAAGGAGGCACAGGCGCCTACAAATGGCGAAAATCTAGATTTTCTTATCACCGCCATGGAAGCCCTCGGACGAGGCCATCCTATCACCAAGGCGTTTCTCCGCCAGGTCGTAGCTGACATCGAACGAAATGGCATTCAGGATATTGTGCGACTTCCTCATCTCGACAGCCTGGGCGCCGATTTCCGCACTCAGGTCTCACATAACATACCTCTGCTGGCTCGGTCCAAGATATCACGACACTCCGAGGTTCAACCCCCATTGCCAGGCCGACTACCGCTTGGTAATCCCGTCGGGCAGATCATTGATGGGGATCACAATCAGTGCGAGCATGGGACTTGGACATCAAGATACCAAGAAAACGAATCTTCTTCGCGGGAACCCCGCTCCGCAGAAAACGTCGGTAATAACAAGCGGAAGCGCACTTCCTTGTCCCATGGGACCAGCACGGCGGACGGAACTTCCGAGTGTAATGATTCGCCCTGGGCCACGAGCGGGATGCAAGACCGGATCTCAACGAACCCGTCAACACATTCCTCACCTCTGGACCACCTGACTGCGGGGACACCGATACAACCTATGCCATGCAGGACAGGCTATGGTATGGATCCCCAGCAGGTGAACTTGCCTCATCGAACAGGATCCCCTCGCGTCAACGCATATCCCGGGACCGCATCTTCATCACAGCCTCCCCACTCGGCGCCCGCGGCGCAGAGCACTAGTCGAACCGGTCTCAATATCGTGCCGTCTGTGGTGATGGGTTGCATGGGCCCGAAACCTTTGAGCGGGTCGGATCAATCTCTCGCGAAGGACCAGATCAGAGACTGGGACCTCGCTGGCGCATACATGGGCGTCCAATTCGGGCACGCCGAGCATGCTGCTAACAATCGCGATACGGGCTTCCAGGTCCCTGGGAACGAGACTGGAAGCGGAAGCGAGAATATACCGTGGGGTCTCGCGGGTGGCGAAGGGATGAACTTGGACTGGGAGGCGCTCGGTGTGAACTTGGATTTCAACCCTGAAGGTGTGGGCGACCCTTCTGGGGCCGGGCCAGGCACAAAAGCAAGAGGAGGGAAAGACGGGGGAACGTGATTCAACATTAATAGTTGGTAGGTAAGGGTACGGCGAATTGGAATAGGGGAATATCGCATGGCGAGCTGCCATCGACCCCGTGTATTGAAGCTGTGATATGCTTCTCGCCGCTCAATTGTATCATATGGGTATGGAACTACATAAGAAATTAGTACATATGAGACTATGACTCAAAATATGAATAAATATCACCAGGTTTTATACAGAGTACTAGGTAGGGTTTATTATTGTATGTGTGCTTTTTATTGTGTATTCGACGTCTCTAGCGGAAGTTACATCTAGTATCGCCCTCTATCTTCTGGACGGCATGATATAGTATGCGTTAGATTTCCAAACTAAGGTCGATAGACTCCCAACTTTTATTCATAGGCTCAGATTCCAACATCATCGTATCGTGCTAATGCTTGGGGCTTCCGTAGGTATGTCATGTCTCATCGAGATCGGCTCCAACCCAGCAACTCCGGTTTCTTTTCAGGTCGGCGCCGTCAGCACCGGTATGACAGGCTCAAAGGTCCAGTCGAAGTCGTCCATGAAGGTCCAGTCGATATTCTGCAAGGGATCAGTACCTGTGTTACCGCCCGCTAGAAGGGCCGGCGTCTCGCCGCCATTTGTAGCGGTAGCTCCATTAGCAGCAGCACCGGCGCAGGCGGCAGCACCACTCCCAAAGCAACCGCAAGTTGTAAACGGCTGGCCCTTGTTGCGGCAGTTGTGCATGTGGTCGGTCTTCCAGCGCGTCATGCAGTCGTAGGTCACGCTGGCGCTGAGACGGTGCGAGAACGACGATACGGGCTCCTCATTCCAGTGGGGCGCCCCGGTGCCACGCAGCAGCCTGTCGCACCAGGACTCAAAGAGGTTGCCAAGGCGCGTGGGCAAGTCGCCGTCCATAACCCTAGCGCGTCGAGACACGGTGACGGCGTCTAAAGCGGACCGCTCCGCACCTTCGCGATCGATAATTTGCATGTACGAAGACCGCAGGATCCGGTACACAACGGCTCCCGCGGCCAATAGCGCGCGGAAGTAGAAGTGTGGTAGGTGCCGCAAGAACTCCATCTTGCGGTCTAGCTCGAGGGCCTCTCGAATCACTGCTTGTGCCGTGTTGTACGTGCGCAATATGTTGCGCTTGAGGGCCTCCGGGTCGTAGTCCGGAAGGGGAATCATGTAGAATGTTTGGATTTCTAGCTGCACTAGCAAGGCATTGAACCTATCAAGGTCATCTGTGTTCACTTAGCACGTCAAGGGTGTCCCGGGATCTGATAGGAGACGCACCTGCACGTTCGGAACATATCAGTCCCTTTACAGCATTCCATTCATCCTCTAATAGTTGTACAATGTGTGCCGAAACCCCTCGCGATTCTTCCAGACAAGCCAACATAGTCTTACTTACATGGTTAGAGAATTTCTGGCATTCCAGCAGCACGCGGAAGGCGGAAGGAACTTGGAATGGCGTTCTGCCATCAATGATGTTTTGGACGGTCTGATTGAACAGTCCACCAACAGGGGGAAGTCCTAGAGACGAAGATATCCTCTGGGCTATGATGTTATACCCAGCCCATGTGAAGGAAGCTTCCTCGTCGGTGAAACTGTTCTGGAACACGCCGTGGCTGTACTCCGGATGGCCTCCTTTCCCGCAGTGAATCCCCAACTGCATGGCAGCATTCATTATGGCACCAGAGAAGAGCGCGCAAGGGTCGTTGACAAACCGGACGTCCGGGAAGATCCACGAGCAGAGCAAAATGATGGCATTTATTGACTGCATGGATAACGGCCAGTTAGTAATAGTTGATTTGGCATCCCGTTTGATAGCATCTAGCAAGAAGGGGAAGATGCCCGGGCTCTTCGCATAACGGTGGGATGCCACGTAGATGATAGTCCAGAAGAGGAGGGGACTAGATTCATAGCATTTGTTTGGTTCTCTGAGTCGTATGATTGGCATATATGGATGATAACATTCAAAATATCTTAGTGTCAAGTAAGTGAAAAAGTTCTTCCAGCTTGAGATAGCAATCACTCACTTTTGAAAGTAGTAATCAATATCCTCACCGGAAAATGGCTGCGACCCCAGGGCCCTAGGGAGTGTCGGTTCAGCCGCTGGGGACTGAACAAGTGGAATGCTCGTGGGAGTATGTATCACTGAGGATGGAGCAACCGCGATAGTGGATGAGGTTGCAATAGTAGGGGGTCTCACTTCTGTTCCCGCAGACACGCTTACGGGGGATGGTACTCCCAGCCGTGGTGGGCCGGCATCTTTGAAAGGGGAGATGGGCCCATTCTGCTGAGAGTATGTGGTGGCTTGACTTGGCGATGAAGCTGACTGTCCAGTGACACTCTGCTTAATCGACTGAATTTCCTGGACTAGCTCGTCTATTTTACTACAGACCCGTTCAGCCCCGAGAATTAGGTATACATGACACGGGGGAAATGTTATACCTTTTCCGGCTCACCCTCTTGTGAGTCTTATCTACGACGCAACTCAAGTGAAGCTTCGCGCACCGCTGGCACGGTTGCGCTGGATTCTGGCTGGGGTTACAGCGTACCTGCGAAACATTCATTAGACGCACACAATGAGCTGCACTGTGACAGATAAGACATACCTTGGCATCTCGGCAGCTGGTACAGGCCGTGTTTCGCTTGATTCGACTGGAGGGCGCTATATTGGGCGATGTTTCGTGGCTTGAACTAGGCATTGGTGTGGGTGAGTTTGCGGCTTAGGCGACGCTTGATGCGTACTTCGGGTCCGAAAGAATATAAAGGTCGTGTTGGTGTCGGATGAGCAGGAGAGGTGACTTACACAGAGTTAGCCGGTCGGCTATGTTCCTGTTATACCTGGGCAGGGGAGTGGGAACGAAGAGGCTTACGCCACGTGCATTTCGGCAAGAAATCGGTGCCGATCCCTGCAGCCAGCCACAGCCACGCAACCTTACTTGTCAGCTGACATGTGGGTACTAGCCCCACTAAAGCCCACACATAATCTCGTAAAACTATTAAACAACTTTTAACATTTTAATTTTATTATTTAATTATATTTATTTTTAACTTAATATTTATTTATATTAATAACATTTTTTTATTATTAATTATTATAGTTTTATTTTCGGAAATTATTTTATTATAATCGTTAATTTTTTAATTATATTTTAATATTAATTATTTATATTAATATTATCATTATTATTATTTTATTTTACTTTTATTTAATAAATTTAATTATTAAAATTTATTTATTTTATTTTTAAAAAATAATTTAATTATTAAATTAACATTTTTAATATATTTTTTACTTTATAAATTATTAATAATATTATTTAATAACGTTTTATATTAATTTATTAATTAATTAATATATTTTTAATTATTTTTATTTTTTTTATTTATTTAACGTTTTTTATATATTAACGATTAATTTACATTAATTAATAAAGTAATTACTTAATTTTGTTAATATATAATATTTTAACTTTTTTAATATTATAAAATTAATTAATTTTATTATTATATAAGTTATTTTAAAAAATATAATTAACTTATATATAATATAATTTAAATAAATTAACATTAATTATTTAATTAAATAAGTTAATAATAAAAGGTATTTTTATAATTTTATTAAATTTTAAAAAAGAAAATTTATTTAAATATAAAAAAAAGTAATTATATTTAATTATTTTAAGGAAAAAATTCTTAATATTAACTTAAAACTTTAATTATTTACGTTAATTATATTAACGCTTTTTTATTTAAAGGTTTATTTTAATTTATTATACTTTTAATTATAAAACTTTAAATATTATTAATGTTTATTTAATAATTTTAAAACATTTTAAAAAGTAATTTAATTATTTAAACTTATATTTTTATAATTATTATTAAATAATTTAACGTTATTAAATTAACTAATAATTAATATATTAAATATTTTATAATAATTTATTATTATTAATAAATTTTTATTATTAAATATACCTTTTTAATTATTTAATATACTTAAACTTTTATCGTTAATATTAATAAAAAAAACCATTAAATATTTAACTTTTAATTTATTAATATTAATAATTTTTATTAATTAAAATAATAATTTAAATTTTATTAAATTAAGTAAAATAATAACTTATAACATAAATATAATAATAATAAGTAATAATTTAAAAAAATAAAACGATAATTAATTTATAAATAATAATAATAATAATAATTAAAATAATAATAATAATTAATTATAAATTAATAATAATAACCTTTTAATAATAAAAATAATAACTTAATTATTAACTTAAATTATAATTAATATTAATTAATTAACATAATTTACTTAATAAATTTAAATTAATAATAAAAGTTTAACATTTAACTTTATTAATTATTTTAACCTTAAATTTTTAAATTTATATTATATTAATATTATATTATTAAATAAATATACCATTTACATTAATATTTACATATTTATAAATTATTTAAAAAAATTTATTAAAACTTAAAATAATAATAAAGTTAAAATGGTTTAATTTATTTATTTATAATAAATAATTAATAATTAAATTTTAATAAAATTATTTAACATAAAAAAAAATGCCTTATTTATAAAAAATGTCAAATTCATTTATAATAAATTAATTTATTAATTTTATAAAAAATTAAGTTTTACATTTTAAAAGTTAAAAAACAAATTATTTACATTATTAAATTTATATTAAAATAAATTAATAAAACCTTTTATTTAAAACATTATTTAAAATATTAAAAATTATAATATATTATTACATATATAATTATTTTATACTTTTAAAACATTTAATATTAAGATTTAATTTTAATTAATAAAACTTATAAAAAGAATAACATTTAATAATTTTTTAAATTAATTTAACATAAAAAAAAATATATTAAAAATAAAAGTTAATTAATTTTAATTATTATTAAATAAACTTATTAATTAATTAAATTTCCTTTTTACTTAATATAATAAATAAAATTATCCTTATTTATACTTTTATTAATAAATTTAATAAAAACATTAAATTAATTAATAATTAATAAAATAATTTAATTATAAACAATTATTCCTTATTTAAGCTTTTTTTACATAAAATTATAAATAAAATTTCCTTTAAAAAAATATTTTTAAATATATTTAAAAATAACTTTATAATTAAYTATATTAATAATAATAATAAAATTACTTAAAGTAATTTTATAAAAATTTTAAACGTTAAAAAAATTAATAAAAGTAATTAATATTTTTACCAATTAATTAAATATAATTAATATTATTAACATATATTTAATCTTAAATTTAATAACATAAATTAAAAAAATATAATAATTAATTTAAATAATAATAATAAAAGATTAATAAAATATAATATAATAATATTAATTTTAATTAATAAATTAATTAATAAAATATTAAAAACGTTAATTACGTAAATTAAAATAATTAATAATAAAATTAAAATAATTAATAAAACTTTAACTTTAATTAACTTAATATATTTTATAAAAAAATACTTAACGATTTTAACCTTTTAAATATTAAAAATAATAATGAAAAAAATGTCATAAATTTTAAATTAATTATACTTACACTTAAAATAATTAAATATAATATTTATAATAATTAATT
The DNA here is from genome assembly GCA_000931505.1 of Hypoxylon sp. E7406B. Lineage (NCBI taxonomy): Eukaryota > Fungi > Ascomycota > Sordariomycetes > Xylariales > Hypoxylaceae > Hypoxylon > Hypoxylon sp. E7406B. Next base: position 3,711 of record JYCQ01000020.1, on the reverse strand, counting down.
TTAAAATCGTAATAAATTATTTCGATATTTAATTTAATAACATTTTAATAATAATAATTAAATTAAATCGAAATTAATAACTTTATTAACGTTTATATTATTTATAAAAATTGCTTAAATTATTATAATAATTAATTTAATATTAATTAACTTTTATTATATCGATAATAAAATAAAAATATTATTAATATTTAATTTAAAAGAAATATTATAATAATTATATAAAAAAATATTTTTATCTTTTTTAACAATTATTAAATTTAAATTATTAATCTTTAAATCTTTAATTAATATATACGTAAAAATTAACATTAATTTTATATATAAAATAAAAATATATTTAAAGTTTTTTTTAATAACATTAATTAAAATTAAATATTAAAAGAATATTTACGTAAACATTAATTATATTAAAACATTTATAAATAAATTATAAATTTAATAATAATATTTAAATATTAAGATTTAAATAAAAATAACATTTATATTTATAAAAAGTATAATTAAAAATTAACATATTATTAATAAATATATTATTTTAAGGTTTTTTTTTAAAAATATTTAAAATAAAAAACTTATTATTATAACTTTTATTTAAAAAATTTCTTTCGTTAATAAATTATAAATTAACATATTATTAAATATAAATATTTTAAATATAAAATAAATCGATATTTTATTATTTAAAAAAGTTATAATTATTTAATTATATAAAATAATTATTTTATTATTAATTACATTTAATAATAAAAGATAAAAAATTAAAATATTTTTTACATAATTTACTATTATTCCTTTATTATTATATTAATATATTAACGTTATTTACACCATTAATTTTAATTAAAATAACATTTTTAAATTAATAATAAATTTAATCTTTTATTTAACATCGATAATTAATAATAAAATAAGTTAAATTATTATATAAAATAACATATATAAAAAAATAGTTTTATTATAAAATACTTTAATAAATTATATAATTTTAATATAATAAAACATTTAAAATTATTATATTAAAAATAATTATATTATCGAATTTATAATTTATAAACTTTATAAAAAATTAAAATTAAAAATAAGATTTTTAAATTTATTAACAAATTTTATCATTTTATAAACGAAAAGTTTAAGTAAATATTTTATTAAAGCGATAATTTTTAAAAATTTAAAAAATCTCGTAATTTTTAATAAATTATATATATTTATTTTATAATTTAAAAATATTTTTATTAATATAAGTTTTATAAAAATCTTAAAAAATAAATTACTTTACTTTAACTTAAAATTAAAATAAAAAATAATATTATTAAAAAAATATAAACTATATATTATTAACATAAAAAATTAATTAATTATTAATATAATAATAATTAAATTAATATTATAAAAGCAAATATTTAAAATAAATTATTTAATATTATTTTTTATATTAATTTTTATTATTTATAAAGAAAATTTAAATAAATTAACAAATATAAAAGAAATAATATAAAATTAAATTATTAAAATAAGTTATATAATAATTAATATATAAATATTTAACCATTTAAATTTAAATAACGTTTATTTTATAAAGTTTTAAAATATAATATTTATTAAAATTTTTAAAAAACTATTTATTATAATATTAAATATTAAATTATTTTATTATTAATAAAAAATTTACTTAAAAACTTATTAAATATTAACGATTATAATAATAAAAAGTTAATATATATTTAATTATTTAATTATAAATTATAAAAATAATAACGTTTATATTTAAAAATAAATAGATATTTTTTTTAAATTTTATTAATATTATAAAATATTATTATAATAACATTTATATTATATTAAGTACTTTTAATAATTATATTAATAACTTTATTTAAATATTTTTAATTTTAAAAGAAAAAAATATTTTAATTAAATTATTTAAATCTTTTATTAATTTTTTAAATATTATAATATTTAATTAAATAATTAACTTATTTAAACTATTAATAATAAAGGAATAATTAATTATAATCGTTAAAATTAAATTTTTAATAACTTTAAAAAATTTTAAGATTTTCATTAAATTATTAAGTTATATAAAAAATAATATACTATAATACGTTATAATTATTAAATTATTAAAAAGAAAAAAATTACTTTTTTTTTTAAATAAATCTTTATAAAAATACATTAAAAATAAGTAAAAAAAAATGGATATTAAATATTTTTATCGATATTTTTATAATAAAAAAATAATGGTTATTTAATTTAATTAAATAAGTATTATTAAAATATATAATTTTAATATTTTTTAATTTAATAAGAATTTTTTATATTGATTTTAATATATTAAAAAATAACATTAATGTTTATATTTATTATATTAAAAATAAAATTATTAATAAAATTTAAAAAAATAATAAATTAACGATTTTTTTATTATAAATAATAATATAATTAATCACTTTTTTTTTTTATATATTAATAATTATAAAAAAGAAATATTAATTAATTAAAATGGAAACTTTTAAATTAATTTAAACATTACGTAAAATATAATAATAAATAATAATTACGTAAAAAAAAATTTACGTTTTTATTAATTATAAAATTATATTAAAAATAACAAAATATTTTAACTTTATTAATTTTACCATTTTAAATAATAAAAACTTATAATTAATTAAAATTATTAAATATATTAATAAATTTAATATTATAATTTTTTATAAATTCGATAAAATGCATATTATATTAAATACATTATTATATTTATTAATAAAACATAATAAAAAATAAGTAAATAATATTAAAGGTTTTAATATTTTATTAAATAATGTAAATAAATATTAAAGTTTAACATTTAAAAATGTAAATAATTTATAAACATTATTTAACGAAACATTATTAATAATTCATTTAATAATTTAATTATTTAATATTTTTAATATTAATAATAAATTATCATTAAAAAAAGTTATATTAATTTAAATTAATCTTAATTTTAAATAAAAAATATAATAAAATTATATAAAAAACTTTCGTTAAAAATTAATTATTAAAATTATTAAAATAAACGAAAATTATAAATTAATAATATTATAAAATTACCATTTTTTTTACGCGATAATTTATTATAAAAACCGATAAAAATATAAAATTATTTATATATTTCGAGATTTTATTATTAAAAGATTTTTAAAATAATTTATAAAAATAATTACTTAAGCTTTAACTAATTATAAAATAAACTTATATCTTTTATTTTAAATAAAAAAGAATTTATTAAATATTTTAAATTATACTTTAAATATATAATTTTATATTATAAAATTTATAAATTATATAAAATATTTTAATTAATTATAAACTTTTTATATTTATTTTACATAATTATAATAAATATTACATTTAAAATTCCTAATAATAATAAAAGTTATAATATAATTAAAATAATCATTAATAAATTTATTAAAATAACACATTTAATTTTTAAAAAAAATATTTAAATATTAAAATAATAAGTTATTACTTATAATAACACTTTATTAATTATAAATTAAAAATTACTTAAAATAATTATTAATAATAAAAATCTTAAATTTTTATTAATATTATAAAAGTTATTTTAATAAAATAATAAAATAAATTTATTATATAAAATAATATATTATTATTAAATTAATAAATAATTAAAAAAGTTTATTTTATTTATTAAATTTATTT